>PVIC010001409.1:0-92372 GCA_004025085.1 Thryonomys swinderianus | reverse complement strand
GGTAACCACATACAATGCTGGGCGTGGAAACTCATGCCCACCAGCCATCAATACCACACACCACAGATGCTGGGCTTGGTGGCTCACGCCTGTCATCTCAGCACTCAGGAGGCAGAGGCAGGAGGATGGCTGAGTTCCAGGCCTGCCTGGGCACCATAGTGAGCTCAGGGCCAGCCTGAACTACAAAGCGAGACCCTGTCTCAAAAAAAAAAAAAAAAAAAAGAAAAAGAAAAGCACATAGCTGCCCTGCTGTGCTGCATAGGGAATAAATAGGGAAAAGTCTGTACATGTTTGGTATAGATACAGTCTTTACCTAATGTAGTATTTTTGATCCGTGGCTGGTTGAACCTGCAGATGTGGAACCCGTGGCTATGAAGGTCAACTGTGCTTCAAATTCATTCTTTTTATCTCATTGAGTTTAGCTGGAACACAAGCTTCTCGCAGGCAGAGATTTTTGTCTGATTTTCCCACTGCCATCTTTGAGAATCAAGGTGGGTTTTGGAGGGGGCTGGCACAGACTGGCTGCTCAGTGAACGCTGTCCAGGGACAGAAACCGACCTGTCCATGCTGCTTGGCTGGCCAAACTCACAGAGGCACAAAGTGACTCAGTCACGGCTGGACTCAGGCCTTCTGGCTGCTATCAGGGACCCTGCGGTTTGAAGGCTGCAGCGGCCACACACAGCGAGCGTGTGCTAAGCACAGGCCGGACGCAGGGCTGTCACAGCCACGGTGCAGCACCCACAGCAGCCAGCGCTCCAGCTTTCTCAGCCTCCGTCTGTCAGACTCTCCCCGCCGATCGAAGGACACAGACAAATCTCATCTTCTTTTTGTGGTGTGGGAGATCAAATCTGGGCCTTAGCACTGAGCTACTTCCTTATTTTTAAAATTTTTATGACAGGGTCTCACCAAGTGGCCTAGTCTAGCCTTCAGTCTGTCATCGCCCTGCCTCAGGCTCCCTGAGAGTGGGGCTTACATGCCTGTGCCAGCGTGCCCAGCTCAGATCCCCTCTTTAAATGACTCCCCCCTCTGTGGCCCACACTGCACAGACCCTGGGGAAGCCTGGGTCTGAGGAGGTGGCCTCTGGAGATCACAGCACTGTCCTTATGCATGTACGGTGGCTTCAGTGGCCAGGTGGCCGGTGCCACACATTTTGAACACAATGGGCCCTTAGCACCTCCTCCGCATTCACAGCAGGATACTCTTACCCAGAAGCCCCAGAAGACACAAGAGAGCTGGGTCACTGCAGCCCAGTCCTTACCTGTCCTGGCTCCTCTCCAGCACCCGACTCACGGCGGGCAAGTCTGGGGCTCGGGCTTGCACCCTCTGCTGGCCTGCAACAAGAGACACTTCACTCTCCGAGGCCTGCCCTGCACGGGCCGAGTCCTCCTGCCTCTTCTCCTCTGACCTCTGACCTTCCTCCTGGCCGAGCAAATCGGCACGGCCATTTGTGGCGTCTGAGTCCACTGTGTCGTCCTCCACGAGGTCCAGAGAGCCGAGCCCCGGGCCCCGCGGGTCCTCTGAGAGTGCCCCCTCCAACTTGCACTCTTGTGTGGCGTCAGAGTCCTCGGCCTTGCTGCACTCCAGAGAGGAGTCCTCAGCAGTGACCAGGGAGGGCGTGAGGCCCGCAGACCACACCTGCATGTCAGACAGCTCCAGCAGGGCGTCATGCTCCGTGGGGGCCAGCGGGATGGCGTCTAGGACGGCCACCTCGTTCCAGTACCGGTCCGCGTGCAGCGGAGAGGGAAGCGCATACTGCAGGGCGGCAGGGGACAGCAGCTCGTCCTGCAGCGAGGAGTAACCTGGATGGGCAGACAGAGGGTGACATGCTCCAGAAGCGAATTTTGTCACACACGCTCACGTGCAGGCCCACACACACGCACACATAGGCACGGCCACAGAAGTGCATGCACGTTCGGGAGGGGGCTTTCCAAGCTCCAGGTCCGCGCTCAGGCCTTGTGTCTGCTGCCCGCAATGCCGGGGCAAGAGGAACACGGGTCCGGGTGGGCGGGGGCGGCCAGGGCGTGAGGGCAGGGAGGTGGGGCGGCTTCGCTGGATGCGAAGAAAAGAAATCGGCATTCTTTCTTCTCCAGCTCAGAGCACTGGATAAAGAAGGCTTTATCCGCAGGACTGCTACTCCGACCCGTCTGATCAGATGCAAGCCCACTGCTCCGTGGCTGGGCCGGAGGAAACGGTGCTCTTTCTTTGCTCGAAACTTCATGTTAGCGGAGTTTAGGGTCCTGCCAGGACTGTACCTTGACGGGAGAATACAGCGCCCACCCGGGACCAGGGTCAGAAACCAGGCTGCCTGGAGGGTCTAACGGGGTACACTGAACAGCCACAGACCTCAGTGCGGTGGTCAAATGGGAAACAGGCTTCTGGTTTGGCAGGAAGTGACTTTTCCTCAAGTTGCATATTGGTTCCAGAAACTCTGAATGATCTACAGTGGCACAGGTGAGGGCTCTAGGGTTCAAAAACGGGGCAAGGTCAGAGGGCACCGCGAGCCCAGGCGCATCTGCCCACAGCTCCTGGTGCGCAGGCCCTGAGCTCTGCGGCCGTGCTCTGGGATCGGGCCGCGGCGCAGTCGCCAGCCTGCACACCTGTGCCCTGCAGACTGTGGGGGCACGCCCCGCCGCACTCTGCGGAGCTGGCTCCCGGGGGTCTGGTGACTGGGCAGGAGGGTGCGAGCCAGTGCCCATCGGGGCTCTCGGCTCCCTTCTAGGGCAGGAGACGCTACCAGACACGTGCCTCTGGAGGTGGCCGCTGGGATGCCCGGGTGCCCTGCAGTCTCGAGACCTTCCTCTTGGCTAACGGGGTGCTAGGTCTGGTGGCACACTCCACCCCGGCGGGGAGGCCTCCCTGTCCCCCTTGCTCGGGCCTGGGCCCCTCCCCCACTTCTGACAACACCATCTCCCTTCGGCCTCAGTCACCTACGTGCTCCCCAGAAAACACTCGCTGAGGTCCAGGTCCACGCCAGGCACTGTGCTGAGGGCTGGGCGTCGAGAACATAAACACAACACACACACACACACAGACACGTGTCTCTCAGCCCTTCTCTGTGGTGTTTTCCTGTCAGCTAGAGCTCGCTGCCCGGGGGACCTGTGCCCTTCCCTGAGCTGGCTCACAGCGCGGGCGCGGCCTATCCCTGGCGGCTGCCGAAGAGCTCTCAGGACTGGTAGGGGGCACAGCAGCCAGCACCGATGATTCCACTCGTGTGGCCACCGCCCACTTGCGTGCCGGACGCGCGGGGACCCACCCCTGTGCCCCACAGGCCCTCTCTACCCAGCTACCCAGCACAGCACTCTTCCCTACGTGCCAGCCTCGGCGTCTCCAGGCCCCATCCGGCGCCTAGTTTCCTTGTGGGGCCCCCCCGGCGGCCGCCCGCGCGCTCCTCAGCAGGGCGGCTTCACGCACTGTGCACGCTCCCTGGCAGGACACGGCCCGGAACACGCAGGACCACGGGTGCAGGCGACAGCACGGGCGAAGCCCAGGTGATCACGCCGAGCCAGGACCCCGACTCCGTGTGTGCCGTCTGGGGCCGTGCAGCGGCCGGGGTCCGCCAGCTCCGGCCGGAGACTCCTCCCGCGTCCCGGTGTGAGGCGGGCCCGACGCCTGGGGCCGGGCGGCACCCTCCCCGCCTCCCTGCCCGCTCTCGGAGCAGAGGGGCCCCGTGCGCGCCCGCCGCCGCGCTCCACTTTCTTGCAGCATCCGGGGCCTGTCTCAGCGTGCGGCGAGCATCGCTTAGTGCAGAAGATCAGCAAGTATCTGTCACCACGCTCATACGAGGGAGGACTGTTATTCCTTTTCCGATCAGAAACTAGAAGTTCGGCAACTTGCGTAAGTCTCCACAGCAGGTGCAAATGAGGTGGTGTCTCCTTACCGTTTTAATTTATGCTTCCCAGTACTAATAATGTTGAGCCTGTTCGTATATCTTTGGGTGCCATACATATGTACTGCAGGTTAAGCGTTCAAACCTTTCCACCGTGCTAAAAATTGGGTTGAGTTCAAGGATTCTGTATATATTCTATACACATCTTTTATCGGAGGACAGTTACCGATGTTTTTCCCTCAGTCTGTAGCTTGTTTTTCATTTCTTAGCAGAACCTCCTCTTTTTTTGGTAGCAGAACCTCTTGCAGAGCAGAAGTTTTTCAACTCGATGAAGTTCTATTTGTTAATTTGGGAGTTGTGCTTTTGGTGTTGTATTTAAGAAATCTTTTTCTTATCCAAGATTCCTAAGTTTTATATTTTTTTCTTCTAGAAGTTTCACAATGTTAGATTTACAGGTGATCAATGGTCCATCTTCAATTAATTTTTGCATATAGTGCAAGGAATGAGCCCAAATTCATTTTAGTTTAGATTTTTTGGATAAATGTTCATGTGGGATAGCTTCCTTTTCCTATTATGTCTTTTTAATATTAAGGTAATGCTGGCCTCAGATAGTTAATTGGAAAGTGTCACCTCATTTTAAAATTTCTAAATGAATTATTTTTTCATTAAATATTTGGTAGAATACACTAGGAAAGAAGCCACAAGCTTGGGCTTTTTTTTTTTTTTTTTGAGTCAGGGTTTTGCTTTGTACTTCAGGCTGGCTCTGAGCTCACTATGTAGCCCAGGCAAGTCTCAAACTCAGCAATCCTCCTGCCTCTGCCTCCCGAGGGCTGGGATGACAGGTGTGAGCCACCACACCTGGCACTGTGGTACGTGGTACTGATAGCTGGTGGGCGTGAGTCACCACGCCCAGTACTGTTATGTGGTTACCTGGGATCAAACCAGGGACCTTGGTTTGCGAGGCAGACGCTGGAACCACTGAGCTAAATCTCCAACCCTGCCATCAATTTTTTTAAAGGTGGAAGAGGAGATCATAAATTGGAGAATTTTTTTCTTTTCTAAATAGGCATTTTGTGCTCTGAATTTTTCCTTAAGTATTATTTT
Source organism: Thryonomys swinderianus (assembly GCA_004025085.1). Classification (NCBI taxonomy): domain Eukaryota; kingdom Metazoa; phylum Chordata; class Mammalia; order Rodentia; family Thryonomyidae; genus Thryonomys; species Thryonomys swinderianus. The sequence continues at coordinate 87,442 of PVIC010001409.1, read as the reverse complement.
ATAGTATCCCATAAACTTTGATAGCTTGTCTTTAATTTCACTCAGTTCAGTATACTTCACTCAGTTCAAATTATTTTCGCCTTCAGGTTGATGTTCTTCTTTTCTCTTTCAGAATTTTGTTTTGTGCAGCGGTGGGGATGCGGCTGAGGGTGTCCTACAGCACTAGGAAGTGCTCCGCGCAGAGCCGCGCCCCGGCCCTGCCTTTCTCGGCGTGACGGGCGCGGGCCTCCTTCAATCCACGCCTTCTTGCTCGCACTGCTTCCAGTGGGACCTCCACTGCCACCCTTGCCTTCGTTCCCTTGCCCAGGACACATTTTTCCTCCGCTGCTTTCCAGGCTGCCTCTCTAACGCTGGCTTTGGTTGCTTTAGTGTAGCTGCTAACATGCGTCCTGGGAGTGTACGGCACTCAGGGTATCTGTCGGGTCGATACATTTATGATCTTACGGAGGAAAACTTTCAGTCTTTATTTCTTCAAATACTTTCCTTCTTTGTTGTGAATTATAATTTTATACATACATTTGACCACCTGAAATGGCACCCCATAGCTCACTGATGCGTTTTAACCTTTTATTTCTGTATTTCATTTTGGAGTTGCAATTGCCATGCTGTGATTTCTTTTTCTTCTTCAATGTTTAATCTCATATTGTAGATTTTTCATCCTACACATCATGGTTTCATCTTTAGAAGATCAGTTCAAATTTAAAAAAAAGTATCTTCCATATCTCTACTTAACTTTCTGAACATGTGAAGTGCTTGGTTTACCACCCTTGTCTGCTTGTTCTAACAGCTGAGTCAGTTCTGGGTTAGTTTTAATTAATTGCTTTTTCTCTCCTGACTCCTTACTATTAGAATAATCTGGTTAGTACTCAGCTGAGAAGTCTGCATAGGTCTCCAGAGTGCTCTGTGCTGCTGTCTTCTTTCTGGTCCTCTCTCTGTCTTACAAAGTCTAGCTGTCAGACTCTTCTCAGACTCTCAAACTGAACAATTTGCCTGGGTTTCCCCAGGAACTCTGTGAGGGCAAAAATTCAGGCACTCAGAAGACCTACCTCATTTACTTTCCATGCTGTCTGATATCCAGTATCTTAGAAGCTCTAGTCCGTACATTTTGTCCATCCTTCAGTTTCTCTGAGGAGGAGGGCAGAACCAGTCCCCCCGCCCTGTCTGGTCCAGAAATGGGAACTTTGTCATAAGTAGTCCCTCAGATATGCCAGATGACCATCTGCCACTCCCGGGACTCCTGGCGAGGCTCGAGGGGGGGAGTTCTTGGTTATCTTTTGCAGTTTCCACCTTGAACATTCTACAGGGTCCACTTTCATGGAATTCACCCAAATGAAAGTATGCGAGTGAAGACAGCAACGCACAGCCGCGGTCAGGCTCCCGCTGCGACCCTCCCACAGCCGGCTCCCGGGAGCAGCTCCTGGGAACGGCCTCCGGGGGGCTGCCGGGCTGTGCTGCCCACCGAGACTGAAGGCTCTCAGAGCTACAGACCTGGCGCCGGAGACATTACATGGCGTTGGAGGGTGCTCACTGCAACTCTAGGAATCTTGGGAGGAGCGTCTCTCGTGGCCTGGGGTGGACCAGCCTACGGCGAGAGCTGCTGAGCACCCAGGCCGAGCTTAGAAATGTCGACACCTGAGTCTGGCCGATCGTGCCGAATCTCAGAACTTAAGCAGGGTCAGGCCTGGTTAGTACTTGGACGGAGAAAGGCTGCCGCTAGGACTCCTCCAGCCCCGCCACGCCTGCGTCGCCAGCCCGCCTCCAGGTAGACAGGGCTCTCCTCTAGGCTTAGATGCGGGGAGTCAGGCAAGAGGCTGGGGCAGAAGAGAGGCCATCGCTCCTCTCACCAGCTCCATCGTTATCTCTTGAGTGAATATCAGCAGGAAGCGGGGGCGTGGTCTGGCCTCAGAAGGGGACCACACGTTCCTGGTCGTACTCACTGAGAGTTGATGTAAGTAAAATACATTTTGTTCCCAAGCAGACCTCATTACAACTCATTAGACCAAAGAGAGCCGGCAAGGGTTCTAGAAAACCGTTTTTCCCTTTCATGTTAGAAATCTGTTCCATTTTCAGGATATGCTATTCTTTTGCCTAATAAGCCGTTTTTTCTTGGAGCCCTGCCATAGGCCAGAGGTAACCCCTCTTACCAGGAGGGGCTGACGGGCCTTTTGACTCCACCCCCTTTGCAGGCCTGTGTGGTAAGAGGAGGAAAGAGCCCCCCTTCCGGATGCCCCTGGCTTCTCAGCCTCTCAGGACACAAGCAGCAGCTCCTCAGAAGGTGGACTAGACGAACAGGGAAGCAGGGCGCATGCAAGGAAGCCCAGCGGCAGCCGCCGCCACCTGGACCAACCGCCACGGGGCCCCGCCCCAGGCAGAGCCAGGGCCAGCACCAGAGGCTGCCGTACCCCAGCTGGCCCGTGGGCCTCTCCATCCTCCCTTCTGGACAGAGGCCCCCGGGACGGACCGTCTTCTCAGGACGGGCGAGGGTGGGAAGACGCAGAGCCGATTTTGGAGTCTAGGAGGCGGAAAGGCCACACTGGGACTGCGCTCTGAGTGTCCCCTCAGGCTGAGGAGAGCTGTGCGAGGCAGCGGCCCCTGCTGGGCGGGGTTTCCAGGGGCGACAGCCACGCGGGAGCCAGGAAGGGCAGACACTCGGTGAGGAGCCTCCCAAGGCAGTGACGCAGGGAGAGGAGCCCTTCGGAAACCTGACTGTGTCATCCTCCCGCCCCACACCCAGGGCGCAAAACCCGCGGCCGTGACAGGCCCTGAAGCACCCAGCTCCCTCAGCCCTCGTGCCTCCACCCTTGGCCCCCTCTTCGAGGGACAGGCGTGGCGCGGCCCTGCTGTCCTGGGACGCTGCCCCGGCATCTGTCTGGCCTCACACCTCCATCTCCTTCACGTCGTCGTTCACACCACAGCCCACCACATGCTCAGCCCAGCCTTGGGGTCTCCCCAGCGCCCCTCACGGCGGGCGGCCGTAGCCCACGACCGCCTCACACACTGCCCACGCCACTGCCTGGCTCTCCTGACGGAAGGGGCCTTGTTTGTTTTCTTGTCTCCTGAGAGCTCATTTCTTTCCCTGCCTAGAGCAGTGCCTGGCACGTACCGGACGCCTGCAAAGTATCTGCCGCTTGAGCTGAGCCCTCCCACCAGGCGCGGAGCCCATGGAGGCCCAGGCCCTTGGGGTTAGTGGCTCCCAGGCCTGATGGGGACGTGACTTTGGCCCTCATCAGACTCACGGGATCCCAGTGGCCCATTATCTCTACAGGCACCGAATCAGGGAAGAGAAATCCAAGCCCGTGGATTGGACTGGTTAAAATGGCACCGGGGATACCGGAAAGCCCACGTCCCACCGAAGGGGACCGGGGTTCTGCCCCTTGGGTGCCCTGAAGTCTGCGGAATTCCTCAGCTACTCTACCCTTCCTCCCTGGGGAAGGGAGCTGGCTACTCGGGTGTCTGTGTGCTGCAGTCGGGTCCCCGGGAACCGGCTGCGTCCTGGGCGGGAGCCGGCCCACGTGCACCTGGAGAGTGAGCGAGCACAGTCAGCGGTCAGGACGAGGCGACACAGACAGCACGCCGTGCAGACGCGCGCGCACACACAGATGCTTGTGGAGACAGCCGGGAGGCGCGGGGGCCGGGGCTTCGTGCCATGCAGCTGTGGAGGTGGACAGGTCTCGTCCACTGCGCCAGTGGGGACAGTGGGGACAGTGGGGACAGTGGAGGCAGGAAGTGAGAGAAAATGAGCGACAAGTCGGGGTGAGGTCAGAGGCAGAAGAGAGGCCACAGGACATGATCGGCAGAGGACGACCCAGACGGGGCACAGTGGCACGCTCAGCACACGGAGGGCAGAGAGGACGGGGGAGGCCCTGAGCCTGGACGCCCCTCCCTCCCGGCCTGGCTGCAGCACCGGGCCGAGGCGCGAGCGGGGTGTGTGGCCAGAACAGCCCTGCCCCTAGGCCTGGGGCCATCCGCCAGCCGGCAGCCGTCCAGCGACTGCCTCCCAGCTCTTTGGGGCCCTGCGAGGGGCCTCAGGGCTCTGACTCTAGGAAGAACGGCTCGGCTACGCGGGGCTGGCAGGAAGGTAGGGCCTGGAAGCCCGACCCATGGAGCCACGCCAGGGCCAGGGTGAAGTGGGGTATGGTCCGGTGACACAGGGCAGGGCAGGGGTGGGTCCACAGCGGCACTATGGAGACGCTGGGGGTATCACTGGGCCACAGGCACTTCCTCTCCTTGGGGGTCACGCTCGGGTCCCTGCCATGGCGAGCCACAGCAGAAAGAGGAAGATGGGTGAAAATGAGGGCAGGGAGTTAGAGGGAAAGGAAGAGACAAAGAGAGACAGACAGGGAGAGAGAGGCAGACAGAGAGAGAGAGAGGGAGGGAGAGCCAGGGAGCCTGGGCCCACAGCCTCTAAATGGGGCCACGGAGGGGCTTCTTTGGAAACCACAGCTAAGCCACAGGAGGTGCTGGGCCCTGTGCCTGACCGTCACCATTCTGCACGCAGGGCCACCCGCGCCCGGGGACGGCTTGGGCTCTGAGAAGCCACTGGCGCATCCGCACACTACAGGGACAAAGGTCACGGGCAGCGTCCCCAGCCCAGCTCCTTCCGCCACGCCAGGCCCTGCGGGCCAGGCTGGCCACTCTGCATTGGGCACACCACGTGGCGAGCCACGCCCACCTCCCTCCACGCCTGTGCCCTGCTGGGGGGACAAGGGCACACAGCCAGCCAGCCCGCCTCCACCCGCCCTGCCAGAGGGTCTCAGAGACAAAGCGCTGTGGAAAGGAGGTCCCGTGGCGGCGTGGCAGGGCCCTGCCCAGCCTCGCCTCTGCCCAGAGACACGCACCATTCATCTGCGCAGGTGACAGCGAGTAGTCGCGCCCGGCGGGCCGCCGGTCTGGCCTCAGGCTGCGGCTCTGCCTGCCGGGGCCCTCCAGCATGCTCACGATCTCGCTGCGGTCGATGTTGTGCAGGGCCGCGGACAGGTCTTCCACTGTGGGGAGGGACGTGCGCTTGAGGGCTCGGCTGAGCACCCTGCGGCCCAAAACGGACGGGAGCGGGAGCTAGCCCAGGCTTTCAGAAGGGAGCCTCAAACGGAGGCCGCGTTTCCTCTTCTCTACAGGAGACCAGCTCCACAGAACAGCAGGGCCTCCTCTGAGCAAGGCCTCCACCCTGAGCTGCGGCCCTGTGCTCTCAGGGCCAAGCTAAAAGCACAGAAGCCGCTAAGTTTCTGTTTGTTCACAGCGCGAGAGGAACACTGCGAGGTGCAGCGGAGGGCACAGGCGCGCTCCCTGGGGACGCGGGTCCTTGGCCCTTGGTTTTCAGTGTGACTGTGCGCGTCCGGCCCCCTCGCTGAGCACGGCACTCTCGGAGGCAGCTCTGGAGAGAGCAGGACCAACCTTCCCCCAGGTGGGAAAGTGGCCTCGGTCGGGCGACAGGAGCCGCTGCGGCTGGGTGCCCCCCGCCCCCGGGAGCCAGCGCCTGGGGCAGGAAGAGCGGAGGGAGAGGGGAGTCCCGGCCCCATCTGCAGGCCGCCCTGCAGGCCCAGACAGGGCAGGCAAAGAATGAGGTCAAGACCCTCAGGCCGAGGGAGTGTGCTCTGGGGCTGCGTGGAAGGCGCAGACCGTGACAGTGCATGTGAGTGCGCGTGAGTGCGTGTGTGCGGGGCAGCCCCAAGGCCAGCACTGCAGACAGGACAGAAGGCCTCCCGGTCCGAGCCGGCACGGAAAGGCGCCCCCTCCGAGGAAGGTACTGACTTTTCGCGTCTGCGCCTTCCCGGGCAGCCCAGAGGGTCAGCAAGGCCGCGCTCTGCTCCCATAAGGAGTTGGGGTTCTCCACCCGGATCCGGTTGATCTCCTCCACGCTGAAGTGCAGCTCCCGCGCTAATTCTGCAGGAGGAGAACGGGGCGCTGGGTGTGGGCGTCCCTGCAGCCCGCCCTGCTGCCGGCGCCGCTGGGTCCCTCGGCTCCTCCCTCCTCCTGGCTCCCACGCGCTGAGCGGACCGAGCCTCAGCAGGGCCACAGCCTCTCCAGGGGCTGCGAGGGGCCCGAGCCACACGGGAGCACACACTCCGCTCCGGGCACAGGCCACAGGGGAGTGTGGGGCTGGCGTTTGTAAGAAAACGAGTTCCCGCCACACGGACGGCAGGAGCCCTGAGCACCAGGGTTCAGGAGAGCCTCGGCGGCTTCGAGGAAAGGGAGCCGGAGAGAGCAACGGAGCCTGCGCGTACAACGCCCGCACACACGCACACCACACACGTGGGCACAGACATTCAGTAACATACACTTGTCCCCGAACACCTGCACGTACACAGAGATGCACACACACGTGCACAGATGTGGGTATGCCAGTGAGGATGGGGAGTCCATTGCATGGAAGCTAACAGACAGACAGACAGCCAGAGGGCACGGGAGAGAAGGAAGCTGAAGAGCCCGCAGCCGCACAGGTCTGATGGACCCTGCTGTGCGCTCAGCACGCCAGTGCAGGGTGCAGGGCTGAGACCCGCCTCCCTGCAGGCAGTGGCACCCGAGCGGGCGGGAGTGCCTGGGCCGGGCACAGTTCTGTTGACCTGCGTTTTCCGGGTTCTGTCACTAGCGCGCTAAACAATCAAGCCCCCCCACGGGCCCGGGCCCGAGTGTCTCATCTGTAAGACAAGGACACTGCTCAGAGGCTCGGGCAACGGAGAGCAGGTGCGTGCTGCGTGCTTGGCCCCCACAGCGAGCCGCGCAAACGTGGGCCACGTGGTCGCAAACTAGACACACTGCTCAGAGAGAGACGCTGGACCCGCTTTGTGAGGGAAGGGATTTGGGTCTGCGAGACCAGCCCTTCCTTCCGGCTGCACCCCGACTCACCCGCCCAGCTGAGGCCGAGGTGCTCCGTTATGAGGGCCACCTTCAGGTCAGCGCGGTCTGTCCCGCTGAGGAAACCTGGGGGCGGAGACCACACTCAGCAGCCCTGCGGGCACGGCACAGGCTGCCAGGCGTGGGGCGCGCCCTGGTCACGCAGGGCGGTGCGGACTCTGGGCCCGCCGGAGGCCGAGCCTCAGGTTGTACTCAAGGTGCGCAGGACTTGGCCCCGGGGAGCCCTGCCGGGGGCGGACGCGGTGCTGCCCAGCCCTGTGGGGAGCGTACCACTGCTCGGTCCCTACCGAGTGCCGACTCGCCCAGCACGCTGTACCGCAGGGCCAGGGGCGTCAGGGTCCTCCTCCTGTCCTCAGCGCCAGCGCCCTGTGGGGGAGGCAAGGTCAGGGCGCTGGAGTCTGGACAAGGTGGGCTGAGCGCCCGTGCTGTGGGCAGGGGATGGCGCCCGGGATGGCGTCCACAGAGCGGAGGCAGCTGTTCCCTGAAGGCTTGGCGGGGAAGGTGGGGTAAGGGGGGCAGGGCGAAAAGCCGGCGGACTCAGGCTTCATCAGTAACACGGCTCGCGAGCTCTTCCCGGGCCTGAGGCTGCTCAGCGCTCACCTGCGAGACAGGCGCCAGCGCTCACCCCTTTCAGCTGCGCGAGACTGAGGCCCAGTCTGCGAACCACGCGAGGAACCCAGCGAACCACCACTGAAGCCAGGGTTCGCACTGCGGCCGAGTCTCTCTCGGACCCCTTTCTCCTCACCAGACCCCCGGCCTGGCCCACCACGCCAGCTTGCTTTCTGTTTGAGGGTGTGGAAAATGGCTTTTGAGGGAAAAGTTAAGGTTTCCCTTCATCCTCAAAAAGAAAACCGTTGCACCCTGCACCCGTGAACCTCGCTCCTTTCCTAGGCCAGCACGGGAGGCTGCTGGTTAAAGCCACCGCGGCAGCCAAGAACAACACCAACAGACAGTCGTCTCCGCAGACACGGGCGCCAGGGCCTCGTGCGGGGGCCGGACGCGGCCCGGCCGGGCCTGAGCATGTGCGGAGGAGAGCCCTGCTGAGCACAGAGCCCGCCGTGGATGGCCGGGCTCCCGCCCACGAGGACTGGCAGGGAAAGGCGGGCGCGTCAGTGGCCGAGAGCCGGGTGCCCCAGGCCAGAGGGAGGCTCAGGCCCAAGGCAAGGACAGCCGCCATGCTTGGCAGAAAGGCCTGTGGGGGGCACCGCGGGGCTGTGTGGCGGCAGCTCACCTTGGCACAGGGCGGCATGGTGATGTTCAGGTGGCAGAGGATGTGCTGGGTGTCCTCATACTTCATGGCCTTGCGCAGGAAGGACAAGAACCCCGCCGGCTCCCGGCTGCTATCCCGAACCTGAGCACAACGGTGGGTGCTGAGCAGGTGCCCGGGCCGCCGGGCAGGTGGGCGGGCGGGTTCTGCCCCCAGACTCCCCGGACCCGGGTGGGGCGGAGGCTGCACCTTCACGGGGATGGCCAGGCGGTTCTCCCGGAAGGACTGGAACTGGAAGCTGCGCTGCTGGGCGGCCCTGCGGACGGGCACCAGGTTCCCAGAGAGCTCTGCGAACAGGGGCATCCCTTCCACCACCTGGGGAGGGCGAGACAGCCCGTCACGGAGGCCGGCGCCAGGCAGGCACCGCCGCTTGGAAAAGCGCGTCTGAGGCCGCGCCGAGTGGCCACGCCTCCTCGCGCCCCAGGAGTCCCGAGCGCACCGCTGGGAGGGGCCCGGTGACACAGCGCCGAAACTCCGGGGCCTGTTTGAGCTCTGCAGAGGGTTAGCCCAGGAGGGCACGTGCTAGAGAGACCGCGCCGTGTCCTAGTCTGTGTCCGTGAGCCGGCACGCCCGGGGCCCCGTCCGACCCCGGGACCCCGAGCTCCCAGTGAGAGTGACGCGCAGCGAGCGCCCGGGACGCGTCAGAGCAGCGCGCCGGAGCCCGCACCGAGCTCCCCACGCCTCCCGGCCCAGGAGGCGCCGGGGTCAGCAGCGCGCTCACGTCGCCCTCGGCCCTCGGCACCTCCCGTCGCTGTGCCCAGCGCCGCCCCACTAGCGCAGCCAGCACCGGGCCACCGGGACACGGGCCACGTCCACGCTTCCCCCCCGCTGCGTGACCCGGGCTGGGTGTCTGGCGGCCCTGCCCTCAGCTTCCTGCCCTCAGAGAGGAGGGTCGTCAAGAGTCTGCAGTGAAGTCACCCGGGAGCGGCCACCTGCCGCTGCCTGAGGCACACGCGGCCACATCCCTGAGCTGCGACCCCAGCCTGAGGGGCTCCTCCGAGAGACCTCGCCCCACCCCGGGGCTTCCCGCCAGCCCAGCCGACAGGCCCTGGAGCGCAGGGAGAGCCCGGCTGCTCGGGCCTGGGCCTGCAGGGTCTGGCCGGAGGGACCCAGGCGCCGCACCTCTATGTCCCTGCTCCGGGCCACCTCCACGAAGTTCTCGTGCTGCTCCAGCGTCTTGTCCACCTTGTCGTCCGTCATGCAGTAGCACCGCAGCCGCCCTTCCCGGGGGTCGTTCATCTTGGCGAAGATGACGAACTTGGCCATGTAGGGCACGGCAGTCAGCTCTTTGTACAGCTGAGTGGCAAAGCTCACAGCTTCTGCGGTCCGCGGACAGTCCGACAGCCAAAACCTGCAGGACAGCAGCAGTGAGGACCCCGCCCCGCTGCGCGGTGGACGGGCAGGACGGGGGAGGGGCTGGAGCCTGGATGGCGCTCAGGCCAGGGCTGGAGGGGGTTGCTGGTGGCAGCCTGCAGCCCCTGCTGCACTGTGCCAGGCCTCCTCTACCTGGCAGAGACGTTGGTGGTGAAGTTGGCACACTCATTGGCATACACAAGCTTGGTAGTTCCCGTGATGTCTTCCCACTGGGCTTGTTCAGTTCCGCCTGGAACAGCAAAGTGGGGCTGGTGGTGTGCTCCGGGTGTAACCATGCAGCTCACCACAGCGCCCGGTACTCGAGGGCAAGGGGCAACCCTGGGTGAGGCTTGGTGTGCGCCCATCCGTGCCCTTCCCATCAGCCTGCAGCGCCCTTCTCCGGGGGTCAGAGAGAGGCCCCTCATGGCCCTCAGAGGAGCTGCTGCTCCGTCTCGGAAGAGCACACCGCCTGGGAACCAGCAAAGCCCCGGGGTTCGCTGCCCGCTCCTGTCCCCCACAGCGTGTGCCAGCTGGCGCCACGGGCTGGGACGGCTCTCACCAATGACACTGCAGAGCAGACGCAGGCTGGTGGTGTCGCCCTCCCCACTGTCCCTCGGGTTGTCTGTCCACGAAGGTGGCAGCGGGATCCGAAGTCCGATGGGGCGGTGGAACTTCCGGCGGCGTGGCTCCACCGTGACAATGGGGCTGAACGTGGCCTGGTTGCCCAGGAGCTTGGTGACCAGCTCATCTGGGACGGGCTGAGCCTGTGTGGTGCCAGGGGGGAGGAGGGCTGGTCAGACGGCAGGCAGCCGGCGAGGACTCCACGCCCGCCACCCCCAGGGCAGGCCGGCCCTCGCCCCGAGGGCAGCAGGGCCCCTCCTGCAGCAGGGAACAGCGCCTGGCCCCTCCCGCCGCTCTCTCCACGTCTTCCTGCCGAGTCTAAGACCGGGCTGGGAGCGTGGGAAGTCCCCAGGCCGAGGGAGGTCTTCCCGGGGATCTGCCCTCTGAGACCTCTCGGGGCAGGGCCGTCACCTGCAAAGCCAGCTTCACTTTCTTGGTAACAGCATTTTCGGGGAACGTTGCCTGCACCAGCGGGACCAGCTTGCTTTTCAGAGAGCCGCCCTCGGGCCCGATGGTGTCAAAGTCCTGGCAGAGCCTCGACATGATCACGAAGTACAAGGGGAAGTCGGTGGTGACGATGCGACAGACCCTCTTCTTCTCCAGCTCCTCCAGGCTCCCCAGCTCTGCAAGCACGCGGCGACGCCGCACTGTCAGCTGAGCTCCGCCGCGGCGGGTGCTGGCTCGGGATGCCCCGCCCGGAAGTGGGGGTGCTCTGGCCGGGAGTGGGCCCGGCGTCCGCTTACCCTCGTCCATCCCGCTGAGGATCTGGTCCAGGCTGCTCTCGCCTTGGCGGCTCTTGTGCTCCTTCCACACCGAGCCGTTCTCGCTCCTCAGAACGACGAGCTCTCGGTCGCCGCGGCCGTGTGCGGCAAAGTGGGGGATCTCCACGATCACTGGGCTGCAGCGGGAGGGACAGGGCGGGCGGTTGCTCCCCGCAGCAGGGCTGCTGTCCTGGGCGTCCCGGGCCCCCGTGTGCCCAGGGTGCAGGCCGGGCCGGGTGGGCGCCTGCCCTGGGCGCAGCTCAGCCTCTGCGACCAGCACCCTGAGACAGAGGCTGAGACGGCCTCGGACGCCGCGGCGGGCAGGGGCTCCGGGGTTACAGGGAAGGGGCGCCGCGTGCAGACGGCAGCTCAGGGCGGGGCGAGGGCGTGCGCTCCGAGACCCGCCGACTGCCAACGCCAGGGGCTCCCGCTCAGGGGTCCTGCAGCCATGCCACGCCCACTTTCAGCGACCTCACATTCACAGAATGAAGCCCCAGGACCCCCAGAGAAGCCCCCTTCTCCTTCCCTCCTGACTGCGCCGGCAGAATCACACATTTTCCTTCGGCAGCAGTGGGGCCTCTGGACCGGGCCGCATCCCCGGCCAATTTTATTTTTTGTTCTAAGACCGCGTCTTTATCTGCATCTTAAGTTGTCTGTGCTCGACTTGGACTTGCAACCCGTCTACCTCCGCCTCCCAGACACGGGACAGCCCGCAAGCCATGGCAGTAGCAAGCTCGGCCCAGGGGGTCCTCAGGGTACTGGGGAAAGGCGGGTGGGGGTGGGGCCCCGCTGCTGCTTCCTCAGGACAGTGGACAGCGGGCGCGCGGGGCCGCGGCGAGAGCAGGGCAGGCGAGGCACACTTCTCCCGAGGCCACTCCTCACCTCAGGAACTGGGCACCCGTGGGCCCCAGCGCAATGATCCTGCTGGCCAGGCCCTCCTCCTCAGCCAGTGGGGGCGGGGTGCTCAGCTTCTGGGGCTTCACCAGGCGGCACGTGATGCGCGTGGGGGCCGCACAGGTCCGAGGTGGGATCACCACCCTCAGGCCATTGTGGCGACTTCCTCTCATGGAGCCTCCCCGGGCGTCGACCATGAAGCTCACCAGGAATCTGGAAGCGGAGCGAACTGGCGTTGGGCACCCACGGCCCCCCGGGACAGGGAGGGCAGGCCTCGGGCTCCTGGCCACTCACCCCGTGTGGACAGGGCTGGCCACCGGGCTGATGTTGTCGGAGGTCTCCGTGGCGGGGCTGCTGGGGATGAGGGAGTCCTCGTCGTACTCTTTAGAGGCCTGAGGAGGAGAGAGAGGCCTCCAGGCTTCCGTCTCTCCAGCCCGGGGCCACCTCGCGCCGGGCCAGGCCGCAGAGGCTCATGGAGGAAGACTCGTGGGGACAAGGCCTGAGAAGCCTCCCGGGCCCCTGTCCCTCCCGCTTGTCCGTGGCAGTCTGGCCGTGCTCTCCCGGCCAGAGCGGCCGCCCTGCCTTCCGCGTCTGGGCTGTGCCCGTGCCCCGCTTCCGCAGGGAGTCCTCCCGGGGGTCCAGCCTTCCTAGGCCGCAGGACCACGCGACCCGCTGACCCTCCCGTCAGCTGCCTCCTGGCCTGGCGGGTCTGGCTCGCTGCTCCGGGGGCAGCAGCTCCTGGGAGGAGGATGCCCAGCCCCGGCCTCGCACCCTGTGAGTGCAGCTGGGGCAGAGCACCTGCTTAGCCTTCCAGCGTCGCCGGGCTCGGTGCCCACCACCAGGGGACAGCACGGCTGGAGAACGGACCCAGGCTCGCCAGGGCGACACCTGCACCCGTCACTGCGGCCCAGCTCAGGGCGCCAAGGGGACAGTGCACGGTGTGTCTGGTCCTTGCTGCACCCTGGATCTGGGCTTGACGCAGAGCGAGGCATTAATTCTGTTGAACACAGGTCTCACTATAAGTTGGTCTTAAACATCCAACAGAAAAGTACAAGGAAGATTGGGAAAATTGTTTTTACTTCCTTCTTATCGACTATAGACTACCAGATTCCAAGCGGTCATACATATAACAATGATGAAGGCACTAAACACTGTTTTATTAGTATCCATCAAATAGACTTTATAAACAGGCTTTATTGCTACTTACAACATCATTTTCATTTAAGTCCTGTTAAATCAGCTCCCTAGAGGGGCTGCTGTCTGGGGCCTTCTCTACATTGACGCTTCTCAGCTCGAAGCAGCCGGGGGAGCCTGTGCCCTCTCTCCCCTAACCGCAGGCAGGGACGGCCCTCAGGGAAGAACTTAGGACCGACGCTTGAGCCAGTTCAGCGTATGACAGCTCCTCGCAACTCGCAGGGGCAGGCCATGGTCGGGCGCGCTCGCTCAAAAGCCACCCGTGCAAAGCTGCTCGTGGCCAACCCTCTGCCCGCGCCCTGCGGGAAGGCGAGACAGAAGCTGCCCTCTTGTGACGAGGGGAGGGGCCCGGAGCATGCGACTTGCCCCGCCTACAGCCGTCTCGCCCTGTGGGCCAGCAGGAGGGTTTCTGACTGGCACCTCGACCTGCTGCCAACGAGGGCGGTGAGCACAGGTGTCGGAGCCAGAGCTGCCTCTGTGGGGCCTCCGCTCCCACCGGGTGCCGGGCCATGCTGCACACCCCAGCTCCTGAGACTCACCCGGGCTCCCTCAGCGCACACAGAAGCCGGGACTGGAAGGCGCCCTATGACTGGGCAAGCTTTCCCAGGTCGGTTCCCAGTGCGCTCCACGAGGAGATGCCCTCGCTGCCTGCTGCCCTGCAGGGGGCAGCTGGGCGAGGGTGGGCTGCTCACCTGCTCGGGCTCTTCTGAGCGGATCAGCACCGTCTCGGGGGTGACGCACGGGATCCTCGGGATGGCTGGAGACTCCACCCTGGGCACAGAGGCGTGAGGACATCAAAGGGTGATGCACAGAGGAGCCCGGCTGCCCGAGACCTAAGCGCGAGGCCTTTCTGGGCCCTGCTCCGTGCACAGCCGCAGCCCGTTTCTGTGCAGGGCCCGCCCCTCCCCTGAGCCCCAAAGCCTTGGCCTCCACTGTGCTGTGCGGGGCGCCGCAGGCCTCACGGAGGGCCTGCCCCCCGCCAGTCCCTCCCCCGCCCCTCGCCCTGCTGGAGGCCGCAGCGCCTGGGGAGCCGCAGGCTGGGCTTGGTGACACTCGAAACCACTTGGTTTGTCTTGTTTCAGTGTTAGCGATGGAACCAGGGCCTTTGCATGGAGCTACCTTAGGTCCCGTCTCTTTCTTAAGACGGTATTGCTAGTGCCTCGCTGAGCTCGAACTTGCAACCCTGTGGCCTCAGCCTCCCAAGTAGCTGGGAACCTAGCATTGGTATGTTTGTTTGTTTGTGGGACTGGAGACTGAGGGCCTTCACACTGAGCTACATTCTCCGCCTTTTTCACTACGATTTAAAAAATTTTATTCATTTATTTTTTTGACAGGGTCTCACTTTGTAGTTCAGGCTGGTCCTGAGCTCACTATGTAGCCCAGGCAAGCCTCAGACTCAGCAATCCTCCCGCCTCTGCCTCCCCAGTGCTGGGATGACAGGCGTGAGTCACCAAGGCTGACACTGTGGTGTGTGGTACTGATTGCTGGTGGGTGTGAGTCATCATGCCCGGTATCACTGTATGTGGTCACTGGGATTGAACCAGGGACCTTGCGCTTGCTAGGCAGGCACCGGAACCACTGAGCAAAATCTCCGGCCCCCAATTTTCTAAATTTTGAGACAAAGTCTCAGTAAGTTGCTGAGCTGCCCGGGCTGAACTTTTACTGACTGCCTCAGCCTCCCATAGTGCTGAGACCCCAGGGGTGGGTTTGAGTTCAGCAGGTACGAACTGGTTACTCTCTTTGAACTTCTCCTTCCTGCTGGCTCCGCTGCCCTACTCTGTGCAAGCCAGTGGGGGCGTCTGTGTTTTCAGAAAGCACCTTGGGCTGCTGGTGAGCAGCAGGTCAGGTTCGGCCGCGTGCGGATCACATCTCCACAGAGCGGAGCTCACTGCAGTCAGGGAGCAGTGGAAGCCGTCTGGCGGCCGCGCTCCCTGCGGGTTCTACCCGGTGGGCAGGGATGTGGCCGGGGACTGACATTAACCCGGCAATTTTCTAACAAGAACCTCTCGGGGTTGCTCTGGGAGTTGGTGAGGAAAGGGACCGCATGTGAGCCTGTGAGCTGGGGGGAAGAGGGATGAGTCGGGGTGCTGGAGAAGAGACCACTAGACAGCCTGTGGGGACCAGGTCCCTGCGTGTGGCCTGGGCGGGCAAGGCGCACAGCCGGCTGAGCCTCTGAGTGGGCCTCGCCGCGACCCCCCGGCCTGTAACCCCGTCCCAGAGCCGCAGCTGGCCGCCCCGGCGCAGCCCCCCGGCGAGCCCTGCTTACACCTGGTCTAACTTGGGCACAAAGTCCAGCAGCTCCCGCTCCTCCTCCGCGTCTCTGGAATCCGGCCGCTCAGCCTGGTAGCCTGCGAGGTCTTCCCCTGGACAGCACAAAGCACAGTGAGCAGGTGCCTGGGGACAGGCCTCCGCTGCCTTCCCGAGGGGCAGGGCGGCCTCAGTGCTCCAGGGCCCTGAGCCCCACACAGTTTGCGCGGCCCTGGTCCCCGGCCCGGGAGCTCAGAGCAAGGCAGGCAGCGCCTAGTCTCCTGGCCTGAACTGGCTTCAGAGGGAAGATGACGGCACAGGCGGAAGAGCCTTTCACAGGTAGATAAGGCCCCCCGTGGGCTGTGCGGTGACACCCCAGGAAGCGCTGCTGCGCGCTCTCTACCCCACAGAGGAGTTAACTACCGTGGAGGTGAATCCACGTGTGCAGAGAGGCTGGAGGGGTTCTGTAAACCTGGGCGCGGAACCTCATTGTTTCCATTATCATTTCCGTCGTCTCACAATTCCTCGCTATGGAATTATTATTTGCGATTGCAAAGCTTGTTACAGAGGCTCAGGCGGATCGGCTGCCCCCGCCCGCAGCCTTTGCTCTCTCCTCGCCTGACCCGGGCTGGGGGCCTGGGCCCCGGCCCTCGCCTGCCACCGCCTAGGATGCGACGGCGCGCCCGGAGGGGCTCGGAGCCGACAGATGGGAGGGACCACGACAGCTCATGCAGCGGCGACCGCAGCCCCAGCGCACGGGTGCAGACGGCAGGGACGGGCACGGGGCACAGGGGCGCCCTGACTTAGTGAAGCTCCGGCTCGGACGGGCCACAGAGCGCGGAGAGCGGCCATGGTTAGTGAGGACTCGGGTGCTGGGGAGGGGTGCACTCTGGGGAGGACACGCGAGCAGAGAGCGCTTCATACCCATGAGAGTTATGTGAGCGGTTCCTAGAAAGCAAAGGAGAGCCAGGTTGAAGGAAGGAAGGAAGCAGTCAGGTCTGCTGCCGAGAGAGGCGCGCTGTCGGCACTCGGAGGGCTCTGGCGCGGCCGCGGCTCCGGACGGGAGCGCGCAGCACGGGCTCAGTCCGACCCACTGCGTCCCGGGGCCTGGCCGGCTCGGGGAGTGGGCTCCCAGAGCCCCGTGCAGCCCCCCGCGCGGGCCCTGCCGGCCGTCATCGGCGGGGAAGGGCCTCACGCCTCCAGGCCCCCCGGGCCGTACCTTTCTAAACTCCTCCTCCTCCTCATGCTGTCTGCTGGCCTCGGCTCATTCAGGGCGCCTGGGAAGGGCAGCCCGAAGCTGACCACGGCTCCAACCTAAGTCAACCCTGCTGCGACGCGAGTCCCACGTACCACGCACACACACACACACACACACACACACACGCATGCACGAACTCATACACATGCACACGGCTTGAGAGGGATCTTAAACTCCAGGCCCTCGGATCTCAATGTCCTCATACCTACAATTACGCATTAAAGGAGGTTTCTGATAATAGACAAAACCTGTAAAAGTGGGTCCACCCTGGGCACAGCCGCTGATCCCCAGCGGGCCGTGAGGGACCCTGTGTGGGCCCCGCAAGGCCAGGACCCAACTCGGGATGCTCAGGGCCTCGGTCCCATGGGCTCGTCTCCTGCACGGTACCTTCATCCTCGGAGACGTCCAGGGCCTCGTCGACCGTCTCGGGGAAACTCATCCGGTGCTTGTCACTGACTAACTGAAAGGAGAACGGCGACGGCTCAGCCCAGACAGCGGCCCCTGGCGGCCGTGACAGAGAGGAGGCAGCAGAGCGGTGTCCCCAGGAAGGAAGCCGCCTCCCTGGAGCTGCCTGCAAAGCCCTGGGGAGATAATGGGGTTCTGCCAGCTGCTGCCCCTTTCTGCCATAGCACCAGTGGCTCTGGCCACTAGGTGGCAGCACAGCCCACCTGAAGTGGGTTGCTCGCGCCCTTTGGGTGGGTGATTCCTGCTGGGCAGAGGCTCAGGGCTTCTCATAACCCGGGAGCCTGGGGGTCGCTGGGATTGGGGTGCGGGCACAAAAGGCTTACCACTACGCTGGTTTCATCCGTGACAACTTTGAGCACATCCGTCACAGAAATGTAGCCCAAACGCTTGGCGATTGCCAGAGGTGTGGTCCCGTTCTAGGACAAACAGGGCAAGAGCATGAGGTCAGACACGGGACCGGATCGGAGAGAGGGTGGCTCCTGGGGCGGAGACTCAGTTCACTTGTGGTGGTGTGGAAGGGTGTGAGGGACAGAACACCCCTGTGCCCAGGGGCGGGGGCAGGTGTGCTGGGTATGGGGCGGGGCATCGCCTGAGGGAGCCCTGGGAGAGCCGGGTGGGGCGGCGTGGACTTCCCAGGAGCAGCAGGAGACCCTGCCCCAAGAGCAGGCCCAAACAGCCCTGCACTCGCAGCAGCCAGGAGGCTGGAGGCGGAGCAGACACGTGTGCAGCTCTGGTTTTGAGAGAGGGCCCGGTGAGCGGACAGAGAGGCCTTGGCTTCTGGCGGTTTTCTGTGCAGCGGCCCGGAGATGCGGCCCGGTCCACGCTGGCTCAGGGTGCCCAGCTCCTGCGGCGCTCACAGCCCCGAGCACTCTCAGGCCAGGCGCAGACAACCCCGCCAAACCTCCACACGGCCAGACGAGGTCTGTCCTCACGACATGGAGGGCACCGGGGGGGGGGCCCAGAGCCCCGAAAGAGGGGCCCAAGTCACTCCGTGGCGTTCACACCACGGGCAGCCGTGCCATATACTGACACCCACGGTCACAAATATTTAAACCCAACAGCGGAGAGCAAACGCTGCTTAAAAGGACAACTCTCAGTCACCAGAAAGAGAAGTGACCAGACAGCTGCCCTCTGGGGTACCCAGGGGTGGGGCATCCGGGCCCAGGCTCTCTGTGGGTCCCGCGGCCACGACTCACCGAGCTGACCTCATTTGGGGACGCACCGCTCCTCAGAAGCAGGGTCACGATGTCCGTGTGTCCCTGCTGGGCCGCCTGGTGTAAGGGGCTGTACCCCAGCTGGAAGGGAAGCGCGAAGGTAGGAAGGCCAGCGGCCGGAGAGGGGCCGTCTGCACCCTGCAGAGCCCCCGCCGTGAAGCGGGAAGCGTGTCTTCCCTGGGTCCCTTCCCGGGAGAGCTTCTGAGTGGCTGGGCCCCGCGTGTGCTCAGAGCGGTGCAGCCCCACGGCCCGTGAGAGGAGTGCGCAGGGCTCAGCTGAGGCGCGCTGTACCTTGGTCTTGGCGTTGACGTCTGCCTGGTGCTGCAGCAGGAACTTCACCAGCTTGATGTTCCCGTAGTGGCTGGCCACGTGCAGGGGCGTGTAACCCATCTGAAAGGCAGGAGATGTACAGGTGCCCTGCAGGAAAACTGGGCAGACCAAGAGCCGCCGCTGGTGGCCCTGCGTGGAAGACGGCGGGCGGCAGGCGGCTGCCACTAGTCACATCTCCTGGCCTGGGCAGGACAGGGCTTCGTGTCAGAAGGTGAGGGCTGGGATAGAGCGAGAGAGCCCCGTGCACCCTGTGTACGGGGCATGTGGGGCCCTGGGCAGGAGGGCACCCGGGGGTAGCACCATCTAGAGGGAGTCAGCACAGTGTGGAGAGACCCTGGCGCGGTGGGCAGAACCCAGGCCACCCGGAGTCACGTCGGAGTCTGATGTGCACCGCGTCCGCCAGGAAGGTAAGGAAACCGGTCACTGCGTGCACAGAGTGGGCTGTGGTTATACACTCATGTGGTGTGGGGCGTGAAGGAGCCAGTCTGTCCTGCTGAGGTTTGGGGTTTGCTTTTTGGTGCTCATGTGGAGCCCGAGGCCTGGCACAGCCTACGTGGGAGGCTTTCGCGGCTTCCATGAATAAAGTCCCCTGTCAGTGGCTGCGGGCAGCCTGACAGGAGGGCACGCTTCCTGTCCCGCGAGGCCTGCCTCGGCGGTGTCGTGATGAACCACGCTCCTCGACTTCCTGCTCCAGAGGCTCAAGGCCTAGCACACTTTCAAAGTTCTCAAATGCAAAGTAAGATCGTTAGGACTGACGTCCTCAAACTCCACCACCAGCCCCAGGAAACGGCAGGAGCGAACTTCCGCCTGGCTCTGGGGGTCTGTCGCTGGGAAAAGGCACTCTGAGAAGCGAGGGAGGCGCCTGGGCGGGCCTGTGTCAAGGCGAGGGGCTGCGTGGGCCCTGGGGACAGAGGGAGGCTGCCAGGCTTACCCGCGTGGTGGCGTCCACGGTGACACCGTGAGTGACCAGCATCTTTGCCACTGGGACGTGACCTTCTTGTGCTACCAGATGGAGAGGGGTGAGCCCACTCTGGAAAGACACAAATGGACACCAGCTCTGAGCCAGGGCCGTAACCACACCGGCCTGCACTCGAGCAGCTGCTGGGTGAGCTCTTCCTGTGGAGGAGCTCAGTACCCTGACGGGGAGAGGGAGGTGGCCACACTACATCCGGGCTATGCCACAGTTCCGCTGGGGAGTCACCTGTCCCCAGGTGCACAAGACGGACCGACGGACTGAGAGGCTGTTCACGTATCTGAAGTTACTCCTGAAATGCTCATCTTTCACACCTGCTATGTTAATTCATCACCGCAGCGGCTCTTTACTGTGTGACTCCATTTATCTACACGACCGGAACAGGCCAACAGGGACGGGCTACCAGGAACCTGCGCCCGGACCCCGGGCTCCTGCTGGTTTAGGAAAACGTCCTCGAGTCACCCCGAGGCGACGACTGGCCAGTCCCGTAAAACATGCTGGAAACCGCTGATGTACAGTGCAAAGGGCACATTTTTGGTGAAATTTATTTCAATAAGACAGTTACTTTAGAAAAGAAGTAATTCTTGGTTAGGTTATGAAATCTTTCGAGACCCTCAGGAAAACTAGCAATACCTCACCCAGAAAAATGTTCTTGTGCCCCAAGGATTGTGTAGCATTTTACAAGACTTCGTGTTCACCCTCCTGTGATTGCTACATTCTCAACTCCTAGTGTACAAGCTTGTTTTATTTTTTAAAATATCTTCTCCATAGAAAACAGCTCATTTCCTACTGAGCTATTTAAAGCACTCCTGACGCAGACAGTGGGCCGTATCTGGGAAAGCGAGCTCTGGATTTTCCACGGCCTGTTCCGCGGCTCCCTGCGCGAGTCTGTTCAGAAGGACGAGATGGCCCAGGGAGCCGGAGGGGCTTCGGAGCTGCGGCCCAGGGAGCAAGCGCCCCGCCGTTCCCCACGAAACCAAGCCGGGCTGACCCGGGGCTGTTGTGAGGCACACACACACACACACACACACACACACACACACACACACGCGCGCGCAGACACGCACACACACGCGCGCAGACACGCACACACACGCGCCGTCTGACTCAGGGGGGAGACCCGGCCGACGCAGAGCCGGCCGTCACCGCCCAGACCCAGGCCCGAAGGCAGCACGCCCACCTTGTTGCCCAGGTCGCCGTTGGCTTGCTTGGAGAGGAGCAGCGCCACCATCTCGGCGTGGCCCTCCTGCGCAGCCAGGTGGAGGGGGGTGACGCCTTGCCGCGACTCTGCGTTCGCAGACGCCCCGAACTGCAGCAGGCTGTGGGCCACGTCCACCTGGTTCTGCTTCGCGGCGATGTGCAAGGGCGTGTAGCCATTCTGAAACAGAAGCAGCAGTCGGAGCTTGGGGTGCGGCACCAGCAGCACCCGACGGAGGCTGGAGAGCAGACTTGGGCCGGGCTGGGGCCACCCAGCACAGCCACCGAGGCACAGGCAGCCGCGGGCTCCGGGCAGTGGCTCTCAGCCAGTAAGTACCTGATCGCTCCACACCTGCGCCCGGGGATTCCGCGGGAGAAACCGTGGGGCGCAGGAAGCCAGGCCCCAAACACACGGCCGTCAGGACAGCCCTGAGGCGCGGCAAGCGAGGAGTCACGGCCCCTGCTCCTCCCGCCTGCAGGGGGACCTGGAGCCCCAGCACTTCGGGAAGGACGGGGGACACCGCCGCTCATCCTCCCTGTGCAGCAGGGGCCGGAGCCGGCCCGGGCCGCCAGCACCGGGCAGGGCAGTGGGGGCAAGGGGTATCTCCGGAGCACGGGGAGCTGGTCTTGGTGCCACTCTCAGGAGACGTGTGGCCAGGGCAAGGCAGTCCACCACCTAGACTTCTTTTCCTATTTCTTTTAAGCCATTACATGTGGATAATAACATCTGCCTTCTTCACTTCTTTAAAATTGTTGGGTGGATCAAATATGATAATGCATAAGAAGGCATATCCCCAAATTAAGACATTGCCTCCTGCCTTTGCAAGGGGGGAGGTCACGAGACAGCATTAATTCCAAGGCAAGATGGAGGAGGTCGGCCCAGACAGCAGCGTGGCTCCGTCACTGTGCAGTTTGTCCAGTTAACGTCTCCCTGGCAGCAAAACTTCCTCTCTGGAGGAAGCGGCGCTGGGCCTTCGGTCTGGAGCGAACTCTGCACACACAGCGACAGCTGGCCTGGCGGCCGGCTGCTCTGCTCACCGCTCCTAGGAACCACTGTCCCCACGTTAGGTTTGGAGCTTCCTGAAACCACGTAAAGCGGGGCGGGCCTTTTTACCCCTGCCCCGTGCCATGGGCAAAGCCCAGTCCCTGCGGTGTGAAGCGCCTCAGTTAAACGACAGCCGAGCCAGCCCAGGTCCGTCAGGGCCCTTGGACTGCAAGGTGTGTGCAAATCGCTCGGCTCCTGCCCAGACGCAAGGCCTGACGTTGTGGGGCCGCACGGGCCGCAGAGGCCCCAGCCTCGGGGTGCAGGGCCCAGCCCTGCCGGACGCCAGAGAGGTCTCGGGGCCGATCTTCTCCCGCAGCCCCACTCTCTGCTGCCCAAGGGCGCAGCCCCCACCGCCACCCTCTCACTGTGGCCACCACCATTTCTGGCCCTGCCGGGATCCCGGCCAGGCGAAGGCCGAGGAGGCGGCGTGTCTACCAGTGTGGGAATCGCCGCTGCGTGACACCGGGCCACGGGGAAGGCAGCAAGGTGGGAACAATCACTGGCTTTTCTGAGGAAATTAAAAATCTGTATCTTACTTCCCAATTAAACTGACAGAAATCCTCTGTGCAGAATTCCATTAACATAATTCTTCCTCCTTAACTGGACTGTTATGAAAATACATGACATCCTTTGGGGGTCGTGTTCAAATGACAATAGTGGGCTTCTGGTTATACTAAAATTAATTAAGCAAAATAACTGCTGCACTGTATCAAGAGAGAGCAAAAGAACGCAGAGGGCGTCCGAGAAGGCCAGCCTGAGGCCCAGGGGCCCCGCCCGCCCCTCCTGTCACAGCTCCGGGCGTCCCAGCGGGCACAGCAGTGCTCTGTCCTGCCACGGGCAGACCCGCCAGCAGACGGCTCTGGCTGCCAGGTCACCGCGGGTCGGGCCAAGGAGAAGGAGCCCGGCCAGGCCTGAGCGGGACCTCGCGCTGGACCTGCCTCCCGCTCAGGCCGAGGGGCAGAGCCCTCAGGAGGGGACGGGACGAGGGCTGGAGGTCAGGGCGGGCGCGGCTCCCGGGAGGAGCCCGCTGGGGAGGGCAGGCCGGCTCCGCCTCATCAGCGTGGCGCCGCTCGCATCGTGCGTGGGCTAGCAGAGGGGGCTGGTTTGGGTGCGCAGGGATTTGCATGTGAAATTCTACAAAACTGACAGACTACTTTGGGAACTATTTTTTGCCATGGAAACAAAACCCATCTGTACGGGGCTTATGCTTGCGTTTAGCTTCCTTTAAATACCACGGACCTGGCTCTGGTCCCTTTTGTGTAAGTAGGCGAGTGGGGAGGAGGAGGAGGAGGAGCGTCTGGCTTTTTATTTTTAGAAGCAGGAGTAAGCCGACATCTTATCGGGGCCGTGCGCTCCCTGCTTGGTGACGTGGGGCTGATACGACAGCAGCAGCACAGCAGCCAGAGCCGCGCGGCGCGCCAGCGCGAGAGCAGGGACTCTGCGCCCGGCTCCACAGCCCGCCCGCTCGACTTCCTCGGCAGCCCCTGGGCAGGACCGGGGCCCGTCCCTCCGCTCGGCCACCGGTCGCACAGCGTCCTGTGCTGCAGACAGAGCCTGGCACAGCCCCCAGGCGGCGGAGGGCGGTGCTCCGGAAGAGCCCCACCCCTGCTAGCTTTGCCCTTACCTTGCTCCCGGCCCTACACGGTGGATGCCTGTGCAGAGCGGGGGAGGCACCACCTTCCTCTCTGGCACACACACTCAGAGGAGACTTCGCTCCTCGCAGGTCCCCGACACCCTCCAGGGGTGTCCCCGCCCCGCTCAGGGCCAGGGCAGGCTCCGGCCAGGCTCGGAGCTCCTGGGGCACGCTGGCCTGGGACCGCCAGCTCGCCACACTGGGGACACGCCCGGCCCTCTCCGTCCCACCCCCGGGAGGGCCGAGCCCCCCACGGGGTGCCGGAGCTGAGGACACCCCGAGGGCTTACCGAGGCGGGGCTGTGCGGGGAGCCGCCCCGGGGCAGCAGCAGCTTGACGATGTCCAGGCTGTTGTGGTGGACAGCCACGTGCAGGGGCGTGAGGCCAGTCTGCGGAGGGGACGGGAGGAGGGACCCTTCACTCCGTGCAGCTGGCACACGGAGCCTCCGGGGACACAGGTGCCCACGCCCTCTTGCACGCACTCCCCTGTCTAGAAACGCACACGAGCCGGGCGCCAGCTCAGAGGCACAGCAGCGCCCCCAAGCCAGCAAATGTGCCCACAGCTACTCTCGTCCCGGAGGCCCCAGAGGCACATCCTGCAGGACCCAGGGCACAGCCTTCCCTCGGGCAGGGCCTCTGCCCACACAGCTCCGCCCGCAGGGCCAGCACGGCGGGGAGGGGCTCACGGCGGGACGGCCGTCCCGTCCCTCTGACCCACTCACTCTGCCGGCGGCGTTCGGATGTGCGTCGCGCTCCAGGAGCAGCTCGGCCACCCGTGTCTTCCCGTACTTAGCCGCCACGTGGAGAGGGGTAAATCCTTTCTGAGGAGAAGCACAGACCGTCAGGACCCCAGAGCGGCGCTGCCCGCCTGAGGGCGCCTGACGGGAGGCTCCCGGCAACAGCATGAGGCGCCGGTCGGACCAAGCACACCTCAAAGGGGATCCCACCAAGGCCAGAGCCCAGGCCCCGCGGCCCCTGGGTGGCTCTGTAGGGGACACCTGGGGAGCCCGTCACCCCGTCTCCTACTCCCTCGGGGCCGACACACTGCGGCTCACAGACCGGAGGAGGCCGAGCCCCACTGTGTCCCCAGGCTGGTCTCGAGCGAGGGGCGACAGGCGCGCGGCAGCCTGCTCGGCACTGACGGCCTACCTTGGTCATGCAGGCCTGAGACGCGTCCTTGTCCAGCAGGGCCAGGGCCGTGTCCACGTGGCCCTCCCGGGCTGCGACGTGCAGGGGCGTGTGCCCAGCCATGGTGGCCAGGTTGGGGCTGGCACTGTTCTCCAGCAGGAGCTTCACCATGCTTGTGTGGCCGATTCGGGCGGCACAGTGAAGGGGCGTCTGGTCGTCCTGCGCCCCAGAACGACACCGGGCAGAGCGTTACGCACGCAGCTCTTCGCGGGGCCGCTAGGGAGGTTCGGGACCTGCGCACTGGGCTACAGCGCCAGGCCTCGGAAAGTTCTGCTTTGAGGCGGGGTCTCGATAAACGCCCGGGTCGGGCTGCACCCTGTGATTTTCCCGCCTCAGCCCGAGAAACAAGCGACTTTCTCGTGATTACGTGGCCCAGGAGACAGAGCTGGAGTCCGAACCCCATCTCTGAGTCAGTCCAACCAGTGTGCTACGTCATTTAAAACTCTGCCACTCCTCCAGTGACCTGTTATTTCCACGTCACGGCCCAACGCTCAGCCTTCTCTTGTGAAAACTGGGAACCAGGATCTCTACATCAGAGTCGGGGTCAGGCTCGGGCATGTGCTATTTGCAGTGTCTCACGTGACGCTGGGCGTGTGACAGACACTCACTAAACCGCGATCGCTAGGCCATCCCACGTGCTCTCCAGGGGACCCAGGTCCTCAGCCTGACTGTCTGCCTGCCGGGCGTCATGGAGAGCAGGAAGGGTGCGCAGCCTCTCCTGCCTCTGGTCAGTGGCGCAGGGCTTCCACCGACCAAGGCGCGGTCCGAACTGTCCGGCTCTGACCACCAGGGGCGCCTCTGCCACCTGGGGGAAAGCCCAATGAAGGGGCATTCGAAAACTCAGCCGCACCCGGCGGACGCATCTCCACACAGGCTCTGGCTCTACCTCCAGACCAGGTCGGTCCTGCTGACCTTCCTTGGTGGTGCTGTCCTCGAAAGCTGCTTCGCCCTTGTCCTGAGACTCATCATTCGCCCAGGAGGCACTGCGGGCCAGCAGCGCTCCTGTTTCCCTACGCTACCAAAGCACAACTCTGAAGAAGAGAAAGTACCACCGACCCTGTCGAGGCCCTGTGGAGCAGGACCTCAGCTTCCCGTGACCTAGGCGGGAAGGACAGCTGACCGTCCTCTACTACGGAGGGGCGCGCTCTCTGGCGGGGGTGGCCTGCCCTGCAGGACCCCTCCTCCCGGCCCCACAGCGCACCTTGGCCTTGGCGTTGGCTTTGGCTTTGTTCTGGAGCAGGTACTTGGCCACTTCTGTGTGCCCCGCTCGGGCCGCCATGTGCAGTGGGGTCTCTACTTTCTGTAAAAGAGCACAGTTACAGGCCTGGTGGGTCACAGGGAGCTGGCCAGAGCGCGTCCTCAGGGCTCCGCGGTGTCGGGCGGGGCGCTCGGTGGGCTTCTGTCCCAGCCGTGGAGCTGCCCCGCAGACAGCTCTTTAGCCTGCTGTGTGTGTGTGTGTGTCTGTGCATGGGTGTGTGCGCGCACACGCTCACGTATGTGTTCTAGGTATACTTAAAAGTAAATCTCAGAGATAGTGAATACCCAAAAATGTAAACATGTCTCCAGATACCATTCACAGAAGCTGCAAAATATTACCCAAAATAAAGTCCCAAAGACTGACAGATGGGCTGAGGTGCACCGCGGAGCGCTGGTGCTGACCAGTGACGCGAGTCTTTCAGCTTTCGACGACCCGAGCAGCCTGCCGTGTGCACGTGCTGGTATAGGGGAGTGCGCGCCCCGAGTCTGAAGACCCACCCCCAAGGCTTTCCCCTCCACCCCAGAGAGGGGACCCGGGGCGCGCCCCGGAGCTCACCACGTTGGAGGCGTTGGGGGACGCGCCCCGCTGCAGGAGGTGCCTCACGATGGGCAGGTGTCCCATGAAGGAGGCCACGTGCAGAGGGGTCAGCCCGGACTGGAAGAGAGCGAGCAGAGTGCGGCGGGCTCGCCTGCGGGGCAGCGCCGGCGCCCGCGTCCGGCATGAGGCAGGTCTGCTTGCGGGGGAGAGGCCCGAGCGGCAGCAGCCCTGCAGGGCGCTCCGTCCGCGCCACCGCTCCGAGCACTCTCCGGTCCCGCAGACCCCTCTGAGACCTGACCCGGTCCCTCCGTCTCAGTCCCGATTCACTCTGCCCACCAGGCACACAGACACGCCCATGCCCGCTCACTTGTACGCACGTGTGCGCACACGTGCACTCACACACACACACTCCCGCCACAGACAGGTAAGGAGGGAGACAGCTGCCCGAGGGGCCAGGGCGCGAAGAGCCGGGCCGCACGCCCACCTCAGTGACCGCTTCGATGGACGCGCCGGTCTTGAGCAGCAGCTCCATGACGCGGACGTGGTTCTTCTTGCAGGCGATGTGCAGGGGGGTGAAGCCGTTCTGCAGCCGTGGGAGGGAGACAGAGTCCGGGGTTACACGCCAGCCCGGAGCAGCCAGACGCCCCAGACTAACGCACAAACGCACGTCTGTGGGTTAGTCTCGGGACGCCCTTAGAGGAAATCGCGTAAGAAACAGGTGGCTGTTGCTGTGTGCACAGCACAGGGTCCTGAACTCACTGTGCAGAACCTTGGAAAACATTCTGTCGCTCTTCTGGATGCACTGAGAGTCAGCTCTGCAAAGCTGCCTCAAGGCTAAGCTGACAGGGAAGAGCGCTGCTCAGCAGCACACCACGCCCCTTCCGCCCCGAGATCGCAGGTGGCGGACTGAGAGCGATTTCCGCTCTGCGCGTGACATTCTGGAACGTGGCTCCACAGAGCAGGGGCAGGGCTGTTTGTCTGCTCATTCCCGCCTGTCTGTCCAGTGCTGTCCCCCTGGGGCCTGGGTCCGGGGCGGGGCTGCACCCGCGCTAGCAGTGGCACTGTCTCGAGACACTTCTGCCCGTCACAGCGAGGAGGAGCTACGGTCCCCAAGGCCAGGGGCCAGGGACGGTGCATAGGACAACCCAGGGCAGCTCCAGATGTGACAGCCCAGCTGTGGCCAGGGCTCCAGGGGAGCGCTGGGGCCCTGGGGGACACTGGCCCTCCAGCTCCCCCCCGAAGCGCCCCACACACGGCCCAGGTCCCGGGATGCCTGTGGGCTCCCGGCTGGGCGATGAGGGAAAGAGCCCAGAGCCCCAGGCCGCGCACCGTGAGCACCGCCTCCTCCCCGCTCTCGAGGCGCAGACCGCACCCTGACTGCCCAGCGTCCCCTCCGCCGGCCAGCCTCAGCCGCGGCTCGGGCTCCTCCTGCCTCTTCCCTGGACCCTGCACCCCCCTCCCCGGTGGCCGCCGACTCACCAGGGCTCTGGAGTTTGGCTTGGCCCCTTTATCCAAAAGGACCTTGGCCACCCTGTGGTGGCCGCAGTGGGCCGCCACGTGCAGAGGAGTCAGGTGGTCCAGGGTGATGTCGTCTATCTCCGCGCTGTACTGCAGAAGGAGCCGGACGCAGTCCAGGTGGTCTCCCTGAGCTGCCATGTGGATTGGGGATAAGCCATTCTGGAGGAAAAGAAAAAGCAAGCAATCACGTCGCCCTCCAGGGACAGACACACGTTCAGGTCACGGGTACCTGCGTGTGACACCAAGCGACAGCCAGAGGGACCCCGGTGACGTCACTTCCGCCTCCTCTCCCTGCTGGCTGTGACCACAACAGCGTCCTTCCGCCAGCGAGGTGCTCACGCCACACTGCTGGGCTCCTCTCCCACGCGGCCCCCGCCAGGCCCCGAGCCACTGAGGCCCGCCCTGCCCTGCCCTGCTGCTCCCTGGCACCTGCCCCGGCGCCTTCCCTCCCCACTCGGGCCTCTTGACTGGGATGGGCGACTGGGCCTTGTGTTTCTTTGCTTTCTTGTTTTGCAGTTCCGGGGGTTGAACTTGGACCTTTGTGCTTCCCACGTAGGCGTAGTATCACTTAAGCTAAATCCTCAGCTATGTCTCGTGTTCCCAAAATGCCCTCAGTGCCCAGGGAATGCAGGTACCACGTGCAGTGGGCCTTAATCAGCCAGCCTCGAGGGAAGGAAGGAGGCAAAACACCTCCTGCATCTAACCCTGCTGTTCTTCGCCCTGCCACTCACGTCCACGGCTGCCGTGGGCCGGATACCACCAATCTTCCCTCTGACAGGGTTTAAATCCGCCCGGAGGAAGAGGCAGGGCCCGGAGAAGGGACAGGCAGCACTGCGGGCGGCAGCCTTAGCCCCTCATGAATTGCAGATGTTCACTTCAGAGCCTAGAGCTGAGCTTTGTCTCGGCTCCTGCTGGAGTCTGAGAAGAGCACTTGAGTTCAGAGTGCGTCGCTGGGGCTCTGAACCCAGGGCCTTGGCCTCAAGCTACATCTGTAGCTCTTTTTTTTTTTTTATTACATTTTAAATTTTGAGACAAGATCTTGCTAAGTTATCCAAATTGGGCTTGAACTTTTGACCGTCCCGCCTCAGGCCCCTCGAGCTCTGGCTTGTGAGTGTGTGCGACCATGCCTTGCCAGCCTTGGCTCCGCCTCCTGTCTCCCTCTCTCTCCTGTCACCCCTTCCTTTTGGGGGCTGTACTAAGAATTGAACCCAGGACCTTCAACTAATCTACATCTGCCCTTTTCACTTATTTATTTTACTTCAAGACAGGATCTAATCTGCTAAATTGGCCAGGCTGGGCTTACGATCCTCCTGCTTCAGTGACCCAGAATTCTGAGATTACACACACATACAACTGTGCTGCTCAGCCAGGCTTTTTTCTTTCTAGTTTCTTTTCCATCTGGCCCAGGCTCTGAGGCTGTCTAGAGGTCTTAGTGCCTGTCTCTCCTAGAGCTAGAATGAAAGAGATATGGGTTGATTTAGAGAAGTAGGCAAGCTACAGCCAGGGGCTGATTTGGTCCAGTACTTGGGGTCTGTGAATAAAGTTTTATTGACACATGGCCACTAGTTTGCATATTGTTCGAGACTACTCTTCACCTCTACGGGCACAATTTAACTGTTGTAGCCAAGAGAACAGCCAGCAAAGCCTAAGCATACTCTATACCTTCACAGTAAAAGTTGCCACCTTTGATTTAGATCATAACTAGAGCCTCCTAGGTGACAAGCATGTCGATAAATCCCACACGCACAGCTACCTTTAGCTGTGGAAGCACCTCCTCTTTCCACACGTGAGAAGACCTCCAGGGCACACGGCTAGGAGCCTGCCCAGGACACCCCTCCCGGGAAGGAGGCACGGACCTTGGTTTTGGCCTGGATGGGTGCCCCGTGGTCGAGCAGGATCTCTGAGATGCGAACATGCCCGTTGCGAGCTGCACAGTGGAGAGGTGTCAGTTCATCCTGTAAAAAGACCAAGAAAGCAGGCACCATGAGAGGCTGTGAAGCCGCCGGCTGCAGAAGCGCCGATGCTTCCCTCAGCCGGCCCAGCCTCGTCCCCAGGCCTCTGCTGTGGGCCGCACGGGCCCAGGGCCCACCTCATCCCTGGAGGGCTGGTGCTGGCACCCACCTTGGTCCTGGTTTCTATCTGTGCCCCCCGGTCCAGCAGGAGCCGCACCATGATCACGTTTCCCCTGCGGGAGGCGATGTGCAGTGGGGTGATGCCATTCTGGAGGGGACAGCAGGCTGGTCAGGCCACGCAGCACCGCGCCGGCCCGGCCCCCCGCAGCCTCTGCAGGACGGGCAGCCGCTCTGCCCTTCGGCCCGGCGGCCCCCAGGAGGGAGACGGCCCCCGCAAGGCCCCGGTGCAAGGCAGCCGCGCCCGGGTCCGTCCCTGGAGGGACGCCGACCGCCAGCCGCTTGTGGGACGGCTCCGTGCTCCTGGCTCTACGGCCAACGTGCGCCTGGGTTTTCTCAGGCCCAGGAGGAGCTGGCAGCGAGTGGCCCGGCTGCTTCTCCCGTAGGGCCCTCTGCAGCACGCGCAGCTCCACGGCTCCCCAGCAAGGCCCGGGAGAGAGCTGGCGAGGGTACCTGTGGCGTGAAGTTGACGCTGGCACCCCTGTTGAGGAGGAGCTGGGCCACGCTGAGGTTCTCGTAGTGGGCGGCGATGTGCAGCGGGGTGAATCCAGTCTGGGCACAACAGAGAGGAAACGCGTCTCCTGTGACCACCGGCATTCCCCCAGGAGGCCAGCGTCCAGAGGACCCGAGACACGTGGCAGATTTTAACGGGTGGCAGCCTTCGCAGAGGGGCAAGAGACCCCTGTGCGAGCCGTGCTGCACAGCAAGGCACGCCTCGGTGACCGTGCGGCTCGCGACGCTACCCTCGGCCCTTGCTGACGCCCGCACGGCTGCTCAGGAGAGAGATCTGGTTCCCGAGGGGGGTGCGCGCAGCTCACGGGTGCCTGGCCAGCAGACCTCTGAGCGCCCTGACCCTGTACCCTCCTCCCACCACCTCCGCGCTCAGTCGGCCGCCGCCCAGACCGGGCCTGGGGAGCCGGGGCTACGCGACACACTGCAGCCCACTCCGCGGGCACCTGGCCAGGTCCGACTGCATGGAAGGCGAGTGGCCAGCTCTCCGGGGCCCCCACGCTGCAGCCCCTCGTGGTGGGGAAGGGTTGGGGCCGAGGAGAGGAGCCAGGATGCCACCCCCGGGGCGCCCAGACACCCCTGTGCCCCCAGACTCTGGGTCCCCCTGCAAAACCTTGCCTGGCTGCTCACGGGCCCCGACGTGCGGGCGGCTGGGAGAGAGCAGGGCAGCGAGGCAGCCTCTGCGCGCTCAGGCCCCTGCGGCCGGGCCGGCGCCTCACCTTGGAGAGCACGTCCGGGTTGGGGTCGCTCTGCAGCAGCACGGCGGCTGTCCGCGTGTCGTCGTTGCGGGCCGCGATGTGCAGGGCCGGGAGACGCACTCTGCCCTTCGTCCCGCAGTGGATGAGGTGCGCCACGACGCTCTCGTGACCCTGCTGCAGAGCCACGGCCAGCGGGGTGAAGCCGTCCTGCCGGGGAGATGGATCCGCTCGGCTGGGGCAGGACAGACTCCCGGCTCCTGCTCCGAGGCCGCAGCCCCCAGCGCCTCCCCCGCGCTGGCGTGCGCCGAGCCGTTCCCTCCTGCGCAACAGGCTCCGCGGACACACCGCCTCCTCCCTGGGCCCTTCCGGGTCCCGCTTGCTCGGCCTTGTCAGACGGCCTGCAGCCAGTTTTCTTCACATTTCCTTTTTCTTTACCTTGCGTTCCAGCCTGAATCTGTGCTACGAGTCATTTTTTTTTAAGGTACTGGATATTGAATCCAGGGTCTTTGTACTGACTTATATTCCTACTCCTTTTAAATATTTAATTTTGCAACAGAGTCTTGTTAAGTTACTCAATGAGTTGCCTGGGCTGGGTTTGAATTTGCAAGCTTCCTGCCTCAGCCTCCCAGAGTGCTGGGACTGTGGTGTAAGCCACCATGGCCAGTCTGCGAGTCTCAGTGCTCCTTATTCTTTTGCCTAAACTCCCTCTCATCGCATCTTCTGGAACCAGTACCGAGCCTTGAGGACGGCAGGGTATTCCTGAATCCCTGCCACACACTAGGAAGAACAGAGCCCTGGACTGTGAGTTCCTACCCTTAATTCCTGCGAGTACTTGGGACCCCATGAAGTGGGGCCTGTCGTCCACTGTGCAGTGTCAAGGTCAAGAGAAAGCTCGGCTCCATCTAGCCCCACCCTATCCTTCTAGGACAAGTCTCAGGACCAGAGATAAGATGACTTGCCGGGGGGAGGCTATGGGTGTCCAACAAGCCCCCTTCCGAGAAGGCTCAAGGCCTCTCGTCACCCCGGTACACCCAGCACGCCACCTGCCAGCCTTCCATGTTGGCTGTGGGACAACAGCACCCTTCTCTGCTATGCAGTTGGACTTTCTGAGGCCTGTGACTTGGCCTCTCACCCCTGGCAGTGCCAAGGGCACGTAGGGCCTGTCCCATGAGCTGTGCTTGTGCAGCACTCAGGGACGCTCGACGTCCTCTGCAGTGTGTGTGTGTGGCGATCGGGTGGCAAATGCCAGGATGTCTCTCACGGTACTCACTTCTGTGGCCACGTTCTGGTTGGCTCCATTTTCCAGTAAGAACTTCACCACCTCCAGGTGATTCTCTTGCGCGGCCATGTACAGGGGCGTGAAGCCTTTCTGCGAACCCAAAGAAAAGCCATTCACATCTGCTTGCAGCGGCCAGGGATGCGAAACAGGCCACCCACTCGGGACGGGAGGACAGCTAACCCTTCACCTCCGTTCAACAGCCCTGGGGAGGTGGTGTTGTCTCTGCTAGAACTGCTGGCACCAAAGGCCACACGGCGGGCACACGTCCCTGTGGAAGGCTGTGCCACCCAGCGCCACTTGCCAGTCTTAGGCCCACTTGTCCCTTTCCTTTTGCTTTTGCTCCCTTCTTCATTAACTGCCCCCAGCACACATAAAATTTAATTTTCTAAATGAGCCACAGCTAAAAATAGGCAGCAGATTTATTGGACAGACAAGGAACCCACAGCCCAATCCCACCGTGTAGAAAAACCATGCAAAAAATAAAAGGAGGATAATACGGCGCTGGGAACCCTGGACTCCGCCTTGGTGCGCGTGCGCATGCGCAGTGGCCTACTAGCAGCCGAGGAGAAGCCCACGCGCGGTGCGTCACCTGGGACTGGGCGTTGACGTTGGCGCCATAGTTGACCAGCTCCCGGACCACCTCGTTCTGCCCAGCAAGGGCGGCGATGTGCAGAGCGGTGTTCCCTTTCTGAAATACAGAGGGAGCCGCAGGATCAGGTGCAAGCGGGGTCCCGAGGCCCTTCCTTGGGTCACAGGAGGTGAGAAACGCACGTGCGCGCACCTGGCCCGGGGCACAGAGCGGGACAGCGAGGAAGAGCGCGGAGAGAAGTGGCCTTTGATTGAAAACATTAGCAAAGTATGCACCTACTGAATATATACAGGTTCTGTTCCTTGTCACTAGTCCCTAAACAAAGCCATATAGCAATTACATAGCCCTCACTTAGACATCCGAAGTCACCTAGGGATGGCGTAGACTGTGGGAAGATATGTGTAAGTTAGGGCCGAACTCCCAGAGGGTGCCGTGGGTGTCCTGGACCCAGCGCTTCCAGGATACAGAAGACGAGTGGTTTTTAAACTAAACTCCATGCGCATGGACTAGTCTACCTCCAGAGGCCACCAATGGGAACTTAGCCCAGTCCTGGACTGTGGCTGTCTGTCGTCACCTGCTCCCCAAAGTGCAGCTGAGTGGCCTGGGCCATGTCTGTGGCCAGGCCGTGGCCAGTGGTGCCTGTGTGTCCACAGATGGAGGGTGCTTGGGAGCTGGCGGAAGCTCTGGTCTGCATTTCTCGAACTTTGGTTTATATAATTGCCAAAGCTTGTGTCGAGCAGAAATTTCCTGTTTGTTGCCTCCCAAAGATACCTGTATCATTTCTCCTTAAGGCCTATTTGATAAGCACAAGGGTTCTTCAAATGTTCATCAGAAAAAAACATCAGAAGTAAACGGCAGATGCTAGTTATAATTTTTCATGGAAGTCTAAAGAATCCATTGGATAACCTTTGCCTCTGGGTGTGGTTCTTCATGAGACTGAGTAGAAAAGGCCTGTGGGCCTAGAAGCTTCTCGAGCAGCGGGGACTCCGAGCTGCACGCGGAGCCCACCCAACTCCCGTGGCAAGGGGCCCGTGTCCCCTCAGCTGTGCCCAGGCACAGGGGCCGCTGAGACTCGGGCCGCTGCCCTGAAGATGTGAACCGCGAAGGCTTCTTCCCGTCTGACTCCCCGGCTTGGAAAGAGTCTACTCGCCCTGCTTTCACACAGACACACACACACCCTCTGCGGAGCTCAAGACGGCCGTGGCCCTTGGCCAGGGAGCCGCAGGCTGTGACCCCTGTGTTCCCCGCCCCTCCCTGAGCATGCAGGAGTTGGACCTGTCAGGAGCAGGAGAGATCTCTGAGCCCTATTTTGATCTGCACGTAGACAATTTGTCCGTTTCCAGGGACTCATGGGGCCATAGAAGGGAGAGGCTGGGCCGGTGCCAGAGCGGGTGAGCAGAGGGAGCTAGGCTTCAGCACCGGCTGCGGAGGGGAGGCGGCCGTGCTCACCAGCCCCTCGGGGCGGGCGGAGGACGGGCAGAAGGGGAGCTGGCACGCTCACCTCACGCTTTCACACTCTCAGCACAGCCTGGGAACCTAGAGCAGCCTCGGCTTCCGAGTTCTTGTATTTGTAATCTCTCCCGGGCTTGGGGGACCCACTGCCTTCCCTCTATCTGTTCGGCCTCTTCCGTGGCCCACGGTCGGTTTCACTTCCCCTCCCCCTGTGTGGCATTCCAAAACCACACTGGCTTCTAAAACTTCGATCAATAAAAAGACACACCGAGTGTTCATTGCAAAATAACAATCAAAGGGGGGACTTTGCGAAGAGTAAAAGTGCTGAGGCGCACTGTTTCCACGCTCCTGGGGAAGAGCCAGCCCAGGGCGGCCGCCTGGCCTGTCAGATGGCATACCGCTTGCAGCCGGGTACCAGGGGGCACCAGAAAAATAATAACAACTGTGTCCTTCCACGCACAGCACAGGGTGACAACAGAATTAGAAAAAGGTGCCCCAATCTACAGCCAGAGGAGCAGTCTGGCCCATTTTACCAAGGAGTGCAACTGAGATCTTTACACACTGGGGAAATGACATGAAAATTACAGAATTTTACTTGGAGAGATGATTCCACCTTCATAATATTTTGGTAGTTCACTTCATACCCATAAATTATATCTGTTCTCTACATGTTGCTCTTCTGTGTTCTCTGCTTGAGAGGCGGCAAGACGCTTGCCGCAGGAGCTGGAAGTGTGAGACCCCATTTACCAAGTAACAGACGGGAAGCAGAGGCTCGGGGGAAGCTCACGCTCGCAAGAGGAGAAGCGGGAGGCAGAAGACGAAGGGGAGTCAAGGAGACAGTCCTTCGGCCAGCAAATGGGACAACTCTTCGGTTTAATGATTAGTTTTGCTTTTTAAATAAACAAGTTGAAGAAATAAAACTTAATCTAGTCTCTCTCCCATGGCCCTAAGAAGTCACCAGTATTTACTGACTACTTCCTGGAATCTCCATGCACTCTCTGTACGGCCCTGCACTGTGACTATCTACTCCCCACGTTACTGGGGGAAACTGAGGCAAGGACAAAGGTCACACAGAGCAGGGAGGCTCCTCCGCTGGGGCTTGAACATGAGGCTCCCGACTCACAAGCTTCTTGGACTCCAGGCCCCTGAATGAATCCATAGCCCACCAGAAAAAGGGTCGGAGACCCAGGCTCGGAGTCTGCCCAGGAGCCAAGTAAAAGGCTGAGTCCTTCCGGAAACACAGTCCTTGTGTCAGGGGGTGTCGGGGACTTGGCGAACTGGGCGACGACTGGAGAGGACAGCAGCTCAGACCCACATCCGGTTTCTCTTACAAAGCCCCGGCTCTGGGCCACTGTCTGGGTGACACGAGAATGCTCAACAGCCTGGAATTTTCAGTGCAAAGAGCCCCCACTTCCCGTGAGACATACCTTGGTTGTTGTTTCTAGAATGATCTCCTTGTGCAAAAGTTCAACCACCATCTTCACATGGCCTTCTTTGGAGGCCAGATGCAAGCCATTCAGCCCATTCTGCAGAGACACAGTGGGAGGCGTGGGTTAGCGGGCCCTGCGCCCCGCCTTTCTGAGGGGCTGGGAGGGGGGTGCGCTGGGTGGTGGGCTGCTCCCTCACAGAGCACAAAGCTCCAGCCTCAGAAAATTGCTCTTCTGCAAGCTTGCCATTTCAAATGCAAGCAAAGGAGCTCCCTGTAGCTAGAGTGTAGGGAAAACACAAGAAAACAAAACCCACTTTTCACGCCCACCCATCCCCCCCAAGAACACGTCTCATTAACCCTTGAAGGTCCAGCCACACCTGGTGGGCTGCACTGCGCCCCCACGAAGCACCCCCTTGGTATGTGACCGCCCTCTTGCTTCTGCCCCTCACGCCGCGAGGTCTCAGAGCCTTCCGGGGAACAGCACCGGTCCCCGCAAGCTGTGCCTCGTGCAGGCGCCCCCAGCCCAGCAGGGAGGAGAGAGGCTGCGAGCGCGTGGGAGGCCTCCCTGACCCGCCGGCCCCGAGCGCGTCTGCGTTCCGCCTGTTCCTGAGGCTCTCACTTTGCCTAGGGTCCAGGCACCATCCTCAGAAAATTCCTGTTAGAGAAAATAAAGTCCTTCCCCGGCAGCGGCCAAGTATGGTCATCCGTCCGCAGCGCAGCCATGTGCTTTTCCATAACCAGCACAGGAAAGTCCTGAAGCCGCGGGGGACGGGGTATCCGGGACGCTCCGCCTTAGAGCCTCGGCGGGCAGGTTAGGCAGATGCACAACAGCGAGCAGGCTGCACTCTGCGCGGATCCGCCGGCCGGCGCCTCGAGCAGCTGGTGAATGCAACCTCGAAACCGCTGGCGCCAGTGTGCGTGCACCTGTGCGTGTGCACCCGTGTGTCTGTGCGTGCGCGCAGTTACATGCCCGACAGCTGCCGTTGGATGTCCCCCTTCTGTGGAGTCCGTACAGCATTCAGCACACGGCCCAGCGCTGGGGCTTAATCACACCCAGAGCAAGTGAGTCTGTCGGATCAAAGACGACGCACAGCGGTTCTGATGCCAAAGGCGGAGGGCGCGCTTGGAGGCAGGCGGAGGCTGCGGCGGGGCGGGGCGTCAGCACACACAGCCCTCCTCTCCACTCAGGTTGCGAAGCACACACCCAGGCGCAAGCAAGGCCCTGGGACACCCGCTGCCCCACTCCCTGGAGCTGTGCCACCGGAGCTGGCTGGGCACTCTCTCCAGAGCAGCCCGTGCTCCTCCCAGGGCGCACCATCCCTGCCGGCTCACACGCGGCACCCACGCAGCCCTTCAGGAAAGGGTTCAGAGGTTCCGGGCCCTGAGGGCCGCTCCTGGGGATGTCGTGGAGCTGGTGGTGGCTGCGGCCGCCTGCTCGCAGCAGAAGTCAACTCTGGCAGGGCCAGCTGCCGGGTGGACCTCGAGCTGGTGCTGGGCTCAGTGCCTGCTCAGGTGGCCCAGTCACCATGTGGCACTGGTCATTCGTGGAGGCCTCAGGAGGGAGCTGGCAAGCCCGGCAGGAAACCCCGCACGCTCACCCCTAGGGCTCGGCGTAACTGTCCCTGCTCCTGGGGCCGATGTCCAGGGCTCAGTCTGGAGAGATTCCAGATATTCTGTGCGACCAGAGAATGCGGGGTCGAAAGGGTTACCGAGGTCTCTGCACCCTGCTTTCTTTCTAACCCAGAAATCAGTGTCTGGAATTAGCGGTACAGGGAGCGTCCAGCCTTTCCAGGGCACAGCCACGCACACCGGCCTCTCTCAGGGAACAGGCCGTACGCTTCTTTCTATCAGATGATGAAAAATACTTCCCTTTTCATTACCGAGAAGCCGAGAGCAAGCATTCAGGCTCGATGATCAGCCCATGGACCTGGCTGTGGCCCGCAGCTGAACTCCAGGGTGTACGCACTTCGCTGTGCACAGAGGCTCCTCCTCTGCCCCTGGGGCACAAGCTCCTTCCCAAGCCCGCCGGACAGGGCCAGCCTCTCGCCAGAGGTGGCCAGTGGGTCTGTAGCTCCCGAGTCCACTGTCTCCCAAGCCCTGGCTCAGGGCTCTTTCTTCTTTATGATTCCTTAACTTTCCTGCTTTATTTTAACTTGCGTCCTGCACAGTCTCCACGCCTATGACAGTGGTGACTGGCGTCAGCATCGGACTCGGCCACGGAGTGAGCACGTCGAGGCACAGCCCACAGCGGTGGGCGACAAGGCCCAGGTGTTCCTGCGCAGGATCGTGAGCTGCCCGTCCGCACCTCCGCGGCCCTCAGCTCTGAGCAGACACGTACCGAGAGCTGACCGTGCTGGGCGGTGAGTACAGGTTAGTGAGCGCAAAGCCTTCCCCTAACAACTCAGTCCCGGGGAGGAAACACAGATGCTCAAGAGAAAAATCAAATCATTCACAAAATGCCCCAGACAGTATGCCTAAGACCGGAAGTAGCACAGAGGAGGAAGGAACTGGTCTTTAAGGGGCCTCTAGAGGTCGTGGCAGCCTTTTCGAGACTGCAGAGCCACCGCCGCAGGACGAAGGCCGCAGGTTCATCCCCAGGGTGACATGGGACGCTGCTCGGAGGTGAGCTTGAAACGCACAGGCCGACCAACCCCGGGACGCTGCACGCCAGGCCTCCTCCTGGAGCACCTGTGTCCTTCAGGGCCCCGAGCTCCGCAGACACACACTCACAGCCCTGCCATGGTGAGTGCCTGCGGGCACCGGCTGGTGGGCAGGGCCGGCGAAGGGTCCTGAACGGCTGGGAGCTGGTTCCGGCCCACTGGCCCCAGAGGTGCGGGGATCACGCCTTCTCTGGTGAACCTGGCCTAGACAGGAGCCCTCCCGAGATCCAAGAGTGCTGCACAGGGAGACACCGAAGAGAACGCTTTCTTTTCCTCAGAACCACTCTGAAAGGCTCACACGTGAAGGCAGAGAAGTGCCAATTCTGTGAGCCACTTTTTCTTTGCTGTGACTGTGGACAGAGACGAACTGTAATTTCCCACCCTTCCAAGTCGAGCGCCATATGTTTTATCGCGGTGAAATCCAGAGCGAGCCCACTGCCAAGAGGAGAAGGCAAGCTGCGGATCCGGCTCCCTCCAGCCTCGTGGCGCCTTCTGCAGATGCCACGCGGCAGACGGGCTTCCCGGGGATTAGGAGGGGCGCACGCCACATGCGTCTCCGCTCGCATAATGAGGGAGGGAAGAGAAGCAGAAAGACGCGGAGAGCTGTGGGAGGAGCCGCTCCGGCTGACGGGCTGGCCCGGAAGCACAGACTGCGCGGCTCCGTCTCGGCCCCGCCCGCCGCAGGGCAGGCTGCTGGGTCCTCTCCTCCGGGACGTGCTGAGTGGGTCCTGCGGCCCTGCTCTGGCCTGTCTCTTCTCTGCTCTCTCTTCTCTTTTGTCTTAATCCAAAAAACTGCTCTCGGTTTATCCTTCAGTCCTTTGACTCCTCGGCTCTCTGCAGGCCACTGCTCAGCCTGTCGAAGACACTCTTCATCACCGGGAATCGGTTTCTTACTTCCTGTATTTCATTTGAATTTTTCTTAGCGGCCCCTTCTCTGCTGAAACCCTCCCCCAGCTCAGGGACGGGCCCCACTTTCCCTGTTCACCTGCCGGCCAGCCTTTTACAGCTCTCAGCGACACGAAGGCCCGCTGGCGCCCCGGGGCCATACTTGCCACTACTGCTTCTCACATTCATTCAGCGCTGTGTCTGTTTCTGTTGATAGCTCTGTTTTGGGACAACGGTTTGACTTTCTCTTACTTGTGTGTGCTGTCAGTTTTAACTGGTGTCAGATACCATGTGTGAAGCCGAGAAGAGTCAGTAGGATTTGTGGCTGAAAATGAGCACATTTCCTCCTCTATGACATCATCAGCCCAGGTGGGGGCGCACCTGGACTCCAGCGTCACCGTCACCATCGCCTTTAGGGCGTCCTGGCCTCCACCTCAACCGTAGGCCACTGTTCCTGAACTCTGCGTAGGAGCCGTGAAGCCAGCCTCCCTCAGCCCCCTCAGTCTCCCTGAGCCCCCGACCTCCGAGGGGGCTTCCTCTGCCCCGGGCCTCTCCGGGTGGGATGTGCTCTTCCTGCAACAGTGGTCTCGGCTAGGGACAGCAGAGGGGCTTCTCTTCTGGCCCGGCCCAGCTGTGGGCTCCAGCACACTCTGTGCACCTGGACCTTAATGTTGGGACTTTAAATAATTCTTCCTGATACTGGAGATAGAACCCAGGACCGAGTCATCTAGGCAAGTTAGCGTGGCAGCGCAGTCTGGAATTACAGCTCTCTGGGGGGGCTGGGATAGGACTTTAGAAAACTAAAACCCACCCAGAGCAATCTAGCGACTTAGTGACACCCTAGCTCAAAATAAAATTAAAGAATAAAAGAATCATTTAAGCATTCCTTCCCTTCATCTCTACGGCAGCCAGACTGGCCTTGTGTTGGGGCCCTTGGGTGGGATTTCTTGCTTAGCCTCAGCCACCTGTGTGGAATCCGGGGCTTCAGGCAGCTCCTGGCCCTGACTCCATCCAGGGCTTTTGCTGTCATCAGCAATGGGCCTTGTCCCCTCCCCGGAGGCAGAGGCAGTGCTGCTTTGAAGGGAACAGGGTGTGTCTTTGCGCCCAGGAA
This sequence comes from Thryonomys swinderianus, assembly GCA_004025085.1. Lineage (NCBI taxonomy): Eukaryota > Metazoa > Chordata > Mammalia > Rodentia > Thryonomyidae > Thryonomys > Thryonomys swinderianus. Next base: position 46,896 of record PVIC010001409.1, on the reverse strand, counting down.
CAAAGACTACTTGCCTCTACTTGGGCCCCACAGCGGGCGCCTCTCAGGCCCCAGTACTTTTTGTGAGCACCCGTGAGGCCTAGGGGACAGGCTTGCTCCACACAGCTGGCCTGCCCTTGGCCTGTAACAGTGTAAAAGATTTAAGATTTGTTTTGTTGTTCTTTTTGTTTGTTTGAGACACAATCTCACCAAGTAGCCCAGGCTGGCCTCGAACTCACAGCAATCCTCCTGCCTCAGACTCCAAAAGAGCTGGGATTGCTGGTGTGGGCCACCACGTTTAGGCTTGGATGGAGGCCGCCTTTCCCCCCGTGCCCCCAGAACTGAAGCAGCCCCCATACCCCCCTGTGGGTGCTTCCCCTGGACTTCAGCTCAGCTGCTTGCTTTGCCCTCAGTGGGTTCAGGAGAGACGACCTCTCTGTCCGTCGCCAGCTTCCGCCTCACTGGGGGGCGAGGGTCCCGCACCCCATGTGTCCCGCCCACCCTCGAGGCCTGGCTCTGAAGGCTTTTGTACACGTGGCCTCCAGCCCCAGAGGACCCTGTTAGCTCCCTTCGTGCCAAACTGCCCATGCCATGTGCCACAGCTGGAGTTTCTGTCTGCTCTTTGGTTAAAATGCTCATTTAGGGGCTTCTCCAAAGGAGCAATCTACGTGGCAGGAAGGGGAAGGAATCTCAGCCAGGCTGTGTTTCTTTTGTCATTTTTAAGAAGGAGAAGAAAAAAGCCACACTCAGCCTGAATGATTTAATTTGGAGCATTTTCTTGTACCAACTGTGAGGAATTTCAGTGGCAAAATACACACAACTCCAGACATGTGTTCTCAGTAGATTATTCCTCTGTTTAGCTCCTCTGGTAGCACTAACTGATTTACAAATGTACAAATACAGGGATATAACATAGGAAATGTCACTCTCGCCCTGTCAAACAACAGAGAGGCCTCGGGGTCTGCAGATTCCGCACCTCACTGAAGACACAAAGATGCCTCGAAGGCCGATGCCTCCACCCTCACACCACCCTGCGCCCGTGTGCAACGGTGCCGCCTCAGCTGGCCCTGTGAGCCTTGCCACCTCCCCCAGGCACTCCCTCAGCATGCCATGCACCTCCGAACCACGCAGCGGCTCAGGCTGGTGTGCCACACGCCCAGCGAGCGTGACCTTCCCCTCGGCAGCACCACTAAACTGCTGCGTGCTGCTCACTAGGTCAGTCGCTGCCCTCTAGCCAGGCGCAGAGGCGAGGGGACACGGGCCGGGCGTCCTGCAGGAGGCGGAGGCTGGACACCTGGGAGGAGCTTGTCCAGGAAGCTCAGCGCCAGGGGAGCCGAGGGGAGCGGGCTCCCGCAGCGGAGGACTTCCGGGTGGGGGAGGGGCGCCCGAGCATCTCCCTTCCTCTCTTTTCTTCCCCTTGTTGGTATGTGACTCTGCTTTAAGGCCCCATTCGGTAAAGAGCCAGCCAGGAGGAGTTGCCGTGAGAAGGACCAGGTGCCCACACGGATGGCAGACTGTGCCCTGAGCCTCTGCATCTAACATCCCACCGTCCTGTGCTAGCCAGGCTCTCTGTTGATGCCAGGAGCAGCCGGGCACACGGAAGGAGTGCACTTTGGCCTCTGCCCTGACAGGGCCCAGGGAAGCTCCAGAGGGAACCTAGGGCACTTTGTGCCAGAAAGTGAGGAGAAACTCAAAGAGGCTGCCACAGCCAAGAAGCCAATGTGTGCAAAGCTCCTCCTGCCGCAGTTTACCCTTGAAAGCAAAGTTAGGAGAACAGCCGGTCATAACCATCACAGGAGCAGGAATGGGAATGCAGGATTCCAAACAGGTAGAAACAGGGAATGAAACAGAAATCCAGACAGCTTAATTCCAATGGAAGAAATCCAAACAGATGAAGGAAACAGAGCCTCAGTCCTTGGACCCATCAGGGCGTAAGTGGGCGCAGGCAGGGGTCACAGGAGACCCGACGTGGGGCTGGGACCCGCTGAGGAACAGATACTGGCCCTGTGCCAGAGTGTTTCCTCCCGCACCCGGACACGGGCATCCCAGAGAAGCCTGCGGCGACGGAGGGGAATCCGCGGGAGGGACAAGGAAGCACTGGTTTGCCAATAAGAAGGCCCTGCCCCGGCGCTGCCAGCAGGACCACAGCCGGAGCCGCGGAGGCTCACAGCACAGGACGGAGCGCACTGGGAGACAGCAGCGGCTGGGCGCTCGTAGGCTGTGCTGACGGGGGCGCAAGGCCCATCCCTAGGGAGAGGGGGTGATGGTGGGATTTGGGGAGAGACACAGGGAGAGAGAGAACGGGGAGGGGGAGGGGCAGGAGGCGAGGTCGGGTGGACAGACTATCAAGTGGGGAAGAGCCCGCTGGAGTCCGGAGCCGACGGCCGTGTGACGGGTGGCTCTGGCTAGGAGGCATGTGTCTGGCTGTGGAGTGTCCTGACTTCCAGTGTTGCTCACTGGAATGTTTGGGGCGGCAGAAAATTATGTCACTTGTGTTGGTTGGTTGGTTGGTTGGATGGATGGACGGATGGACAGGAAGCATACACAGAACGGAACACAGGTGAGGAAGATATGAAGTCTTTGTACTTTTCTTATAAGCTTTCCATGGTTTGAAATTACTAAAATGTTTAGAAGATAAACAAGAGAGAGGGAGGCAGGGCATGAGGAGTTGGGGGCGGTTGGAGGATGCCGGGCTCTGGCCCTGGGCGGCCTGGGAGCCAGTGTGAGGGCGTGGCCACACCGCGGATCTACTGGGCCGGGCCCGTGAGGCAGGCCCTCGGCCTGAGTCCAGCACAAGTACAGCATGGACGTTAGCAATGCCCACCAGGAGAGCGGTGGTCCGCGCCCGGCAGAGGCTCCCACCAGGCGCACCTGCAGCCCTTTCTACACAGCTAGCTAGCCAGGGGTCCCGAGAGGTCGACTGGTGAGAAAGGCCTGCTGACATATTCATGATCTGGAGCCTGATGAGTCAGAAGCCAGACAGAGCTGAAGCACCTCCTTCACGAGCCTGACTCTGCTCGGGGCAGCTGGGGGGACCCGAGGGGCGGCACAGCCTCGGAAGGGGCGGCACAGGTGGGAAGGAGCAGCACTGGAAGCATTTCCCCTCGAATTTATTGCAATCTAAATTTAGTTCTCTACCCAGGTAGCTCTTAAGCTTCATAGTTTACCAGATGTGAAGAGGAAAAACACTCTAATCCTTTGCATTACCTTTTTTTAAAGGCACCACACCAATCTCAGAGCTGTGCCACAGACGGAGCAGCCTCAGACCCCCTCCCTGGCCCCTCTACCCGCACCAAGCCACCATGGCCTCCGGCTCTGACGTCCTCTGCTCAGCGGCAGAGCCGCCACCGAAGAGGCTGTGGGCCCTTGGGATGGTGGAGGAGGAGTGCGAGTGCAGCGGGCGAGAGAACGGCGCTCAGGAGCGAAGCTCAGCGGCTAAGCTGACCAGAAAGATTCCACAGCTGACACCTTGGTAACCCTTCAAAGATCCAGAAGACAAAAAGAACGAGATCTTCCGAAGACGGGCGGGACTAAGAACACCAGGTAGGTGCCACCAGGCCCGCGTCCTCCCCGGACCTCAGTCTCTGCAGCTTCAGGGGGACAGCTGCTCTGACCTGGCCTCGCCGCAGCACGACAGCTTGCAGGAAGCAGTTTTGACATGTGCTTTGCACCTGCGTAGACTGTGACAAGACTCACAGCGAGTCGTGAACCATAAGGTTAGGGCTGAGGGGCTTTCACATTTTAAGTATTTCTGGATAACTTGGATCTTTGAGTAAAAACCACCTATAAGTTCTTTATAAGTTAAGCCATTAAAAGCAGAGGTATGCTTTTCGAAAACACAGGAAAAAAATATATGGAAGAATTCACCATCAGATACAAATATCTCAAGCCAGTTCACAGCCCTGGATCAGGCACCCCGTGTGTCCCTATCAAACACGGAGCACGGTCTTCTTCGGGCCCCTCGAGGGTCCTTCCTCCCGGTGACCCTCTGTCCCTCTCTCTTCAGCACTCTGCCCCCATTTCCACCCCCCAAAGCGAAGAGCTCTCTGCGGCCCATGTTCCGTGGCGCTCGGGGCAACCCGCTCGGGACCGTCCTCCGCTCTTGCATGGCCGGCCTGAGGCCTGCAGTGCTTTGTCCTGTGTTCTCCTGTGCGCCGGGTCCCGGCCGGGAGCATCTCCACAAGTCTGCAGAAGTGAACATGCTGCTCCCACGGACCTGTCTTTGTCCTCCGTCTCCCATGTGCAAGAGAATCACACGTGGCCTCACACTTGCTGTATGTCACAGAGTGTGCCCGCCGGGCCGGTACCCTTTCCTGGTCCTTAGGACGCAGAGAGGCCCTCAGACAGACAGCTCTGCGTCAGCTCCTCCTCTGCAGAGGAAGAAGAAGTGAGCCGGCCAGCCGAGAGGAGTCTCTGCGCGGCCTCGCGCTCCTCCGTAAGGGGCAGGGCAGCGCCGAGACGCAGCTGGCAGTGACTGGTGCAGCGCTCTGCCCCAGAAAAACTCTCCTCTCGGGGCCTCGCTGGGAACACCTATGAACCCCCACTTTAGGAGGGTGAAACCAACCCTCCAAGTGGCAGTGGCTGGGGAGCCTTTGGACGTGGATGCGCCACAGAACTGGGTCATTCTGACGTGTGACAAGGAGTCACTGACTTTGCAACTGGCGATTGGCCTGTATAATTAGCAAGATCAGCGTCACACAGCTGTTTCTGCCCAGATGTGGATTCGTGTGTTCCGACAACTCAGGGGATGGAAGCTGGCGAGTCCTGTTGGTCTGACTGACCCTTCCTAGTGGGAGCCAAGCCCAGGCCCTGGAGCCCGGGCTGCTGACCTGCTGTAACATCGTGGACCCGCCTGGACACAGGATCGTCCTCTGTTTCTTGTCCCTGCACCCAGCTATGCCCAGGCAGCGAGGCTTGGGTACAGGTAGACCTGGGGGCCCCGGGCCTAATGCCATCTCTACACTTGCCAACAGTGCCAAAGAAAAAGTGACAGCAAAGCCACAGGCTGAACGTTGACACTGATCTAGCTGTGACCCCCTTGCCCCCCTGCCCACCACTCTCGCCCTCTTGCATATCATGCGCACCGTGCCGTGCCAGTCTATGCCCTACCCTGCACGCCATGCTTTCTGATTCCTTACCCAGAGGCTCCTGGCTTCCTTCAGAACCTTTCTCTGACTCACTCACGGGCTCGAGAGCTGCGATCCCTGCTCCAGAACACCAGGACGGCAAGCCCGGGGACAGGCCCCTGCCTGGCGCAGGCAGTGGCGCAGCGGCTCAGCTAGTGCTTCGGGCAGTGCTGAGCACACAGCCTGCCGCCTACAAGCTGCTTCTCTCCCCTGCCCTGAGCCCTCTGAGAGCAAGACGCGGGCGGCCCAGCCCCGGGAGCAGCGGCACGTGTGTGGGGTGAACACGCGGCTCCCAGCATCCCCTCACCAAATCCAGACTCGCAAGACTTGCGTGACTCTGCAGGTAACTGGACCTCGGTCTCCCACGCCGTGAACTGGCGCTGAATACCTGGACCTCTTCTGAGCTCTAAGAGCCTCGGCTTAGAAAAGTCCTAATCGTCACCGTCACCAGAGCCCAGCAAACCTGGTCCAAAGATTTCCCAGCAGACTCTTGTCTGCTGGGAAAAAGACTGCTTTGCAGCAGAAATCATTGTTCCATGTGCTCCGTTTGCTTGAACTGACCAATTGCACCTCCCAGGTGGGGCCTCCTGACGCACGCGTGGAGATGTAGGACACACGCATGGAACTGGCATGGTCCGGGTGCTCTCGCTGATGGGGTGTCAGCGTCAGAAACTTTATGTCTCCGTGACTGTTCAGACCGTCAAGCTCCCGGATCCTGCAAGGTTCGCCCATATTCCCTTCCAGAACTCCTGCCAGGGCCGGAACCCTGCTCAGCGCAGGGCAGTACCCTAAGACTGTGGCTGCACAAGGCTCTCCCAGGGGGAGGCGCTTCGTCTCCTTCCCTCGAGGGCCCAGCAGCACCCTGTGCACTTTCCTATCCAGCTTCGGACTGGCTTTATGGGTCCCGGATCCTGATCTGGAGCCCAAGCAAAGCAACATCCTTTCCCCTCGAGGCACAACGTCTAGTGGAGAAAAGGCCAAAGAAAATGCAGAGACACCAATGCACAGGCAGCCAAGCAGTAGGAAGTGGGGAGGAAGAAGGACGGGCGGGGGAAGGAAGGCCCCCAGCCGAGCCCGGCCTGTGCCCGGGTCTTTCCTCTCAGGGAGGCTGTGCAAGGCAGCGCAGGTCAGCGTTCTGCGCAGAGAACAGAGCAGAAACCGAACCCTAAGGCTTTGCTCCTGCGCCGGGGGGCGGGTCCGCAGCTCTGCGCTCCCTTCTTTCCTGGCTGCCCGGCCGAGGTGTGGGCCAGTCCCCTTTGCCCTGAAGGTGTTTGTTTTAATTGCCACAGTCGCCAAAGAAGAGGTGACGACTCTGAGGACTGAGTGTGTGAAGCACAGAGCGGCGCACGGGCAACTCCGCAGGCACGTGCTCAAACGTCAGCACACCTGCTGGACACCTCCGGCCGGCGCCGTGCGCAGCGAGGGCCCGTGGCCTGGCACGAGCTCGGCGCCCCGTGCGGTGAGGCAGGGCCTGTCTGAGCTACCGGAGAGGTCTGAGAGGCCGCGAAGCTGGAGCCCACCAGCCAGGCACGACAGGCTCATGACGGCGGCAGGAACATGGTTTTGCGCCCAGGAGGGCTCCGTGCTTGTGCCGAGGCCAGCTTCCCGTGACGGCACTCCACCCGGGACGGACAGGGCCTCTGCGCTCCCACCGTAGCAGGCGCCGTGCGGGGCAGCTGCCTGCCCTCTCCGTGCCCTGCTGTGCCCGGGCCCAGGTCTGACTGGATGGTTGCGTGAGAGCCTAAGCCACACCAAGCGCCGCAGAGGAAGCGGACCTGACCTGCTGGGGCCTCCACGGGCCCAACCCCCGAGCGCTCGCCTCGGCCCCGCGCCCTCCGCGACGCAGCCCTGCCCACGTGCCCATCTCGTCTCCGGCCACTGTCCCTTAGCTCATTCCGCTCCAACTGCACGTCCTTCCTCTTGGTTCCCGGTGCCCCAGGGCCTTAGCACGCGATTTCCCCTCTTCCAGGAACACTGCGCCCCAGAGCCATACTGTTCTCCCTCTTATTCTCTCAGGTCTCTCAAACATCATCTCCTTAGTGAACCCTTCACTCTCCCTTTCTCCCTCATGGTGCTGACTGCTTAACTGCCCGTTTTCTCCGTTAGCAGCTATCTCCTTTACTAGGATACCAATACCATGGGCACCGCTACCTCTTTTTTTGTGCAGCTCGTGCAGCAAACCTGGCACAAAGTAGGTGTTTAATAAATGTGGGATGGTCCCCCGAAATGCAGGAGGGATCATATTCCACACGCTTCTCTACCCTGTCCGCTTCAGCCAAGGCCAGCTTTTAGCCTCCTCGAGTGCTGGGCAACTCTCAAAAGTCTCTCTTTGGTTGGGGATCTGAACTCTCACCAGGGTCTCCTGACTTGCCACCCCATGGCCCAGTGGCACTGGTTTCCAGCATCCTTAGTCCCGGTGGATGGCGCCGCCAACCACCCACTACCCATCCCTGACCCGAGGGGCCTTCCGGAAGCCTCTCTCCTCGTCCCCCCATCCAGCCATCACCTGTGCCGCCCCCCAGCCAGGACCTTGGGGCGCAGCCCTGACCTGGCCGCTGCGCTGGGCCTCCCATCTGCTTTCTCTGCCCGTGAGAGAAAAATCAGCATCCAAATGCAGCTTCTATAGGCAAGGCGGGTATTCGACCCGGGCACCCTGGGACAGCTGCCGACGCCCGCTGCCGACGCCCCGTGTTCCTGGGCCAGCGGCCGCAGGCTCTCCTGCGCCCCTCAGACTCACTGCCCTGGCCGCTCTGTCCGGCCCGGGACCCCCCCTAGCAGCTGCAGGCTACCCGTGGGCGGCGGCGCCGGGGCTCCCAGCTGCCAGGCGGCGTCTCTGGCCTCCAGCCCCAGCCTCTTCTCCACCCTCACATGTCCCCGGCCCCCCCTCTCCGGGACCCGGTGAGGTTTCGGGGCCGCACCTCTCCGGGTGACCCTTTGGCCGCCCGCTCTCACAGCAGCAGCCCGTAGCCGCCAGAGGCCGAGGACCGTGGTGGTTCTCCCGTCCACCCTGACTCCACGTCCCACGGAGATGCGCCGGAAGACGCCGGTGCGGGGTCCTCGCGCTCAGTGGTGCTCGGATGAGAAGAACCCGGCTCCACGTAGGCATCCCGACGTGTGTCTGTGTCCGTGTGACTTGGAGAGGGATCCCGTCCTCTCTATAAACTCAGCGACGACGATGATGATAAAAATTAACCAACAGGACAGGTGCAGCAAGGAGATGGCCCTGAATAGTCCAGCAGAAGCAAGATCTCCTCTTGCTACACTGCTTAGAGTACTCTCTATGACGCAAGCGGCCGGCACGCGTGCTTCCTGGACGTGCTATTCGGAAGCGTGTCCTTACGTGAGGACTTGTTATACTCGCTCAGTCCTCGGCCGCGAAGACTCAGGCCCAAGGCAGAGTCCCCTGCCAGGACCCAGGACAAGGGCCTGCTTATAGTCTCAGAACAATGGAGCAGAGAGCTCTGGTGCGATTAGGGGGCCGGCCCTGTAACATAGCACAGCGGCGCTGTCCCGGGCGCTGATGTCTCCCACGAGGGCGTGTGGGGCCGTCCCAGCCCCTTCTCCAGCCCACCTCTCCCCTCGGACGCAGAAACCAGACTGTCCCGCACAACCAGAGAGCTCGGGCGATGCTGACCCGGGCTTCCCACACAGAGCTCAGCTGTGGCTACCCGTGACAGAGGCCACAGACTGGGACACAGGCCAGCAGGCCACGGCCTGGCCACTGCCGAGGGCTTGCCCTGGGAGGAGTTTCCTCTGTGGCCCTGTGCGTTCACCTGTGAGGCAGTTACCCCAACTGGAGACCAGTCAGGACGGAGCCGTTCCCCAGAGGTCATTAAAATCTCCCAGTTTCACATAGAAAATGAGCCCTGGCTCAGACCTCACAAACATGGCACTGCCCTGTGTCAGCTAAGTGGGTTCCTCTGGGAGTCGGAGCGTCGACCCTTGGAAGGCCTCCACGGCTGTCTCTTCCTTCAGGAACGGCGCTGTGGAGAAGCCCGGCCGTGCTGCTGGGCCGCAGCAGGGACAGAGAGCCATAGACGGAGACTGCATGCCTCCAGCGGGTGCAGCTGTGTGTGGCGTGTGTGGGCGAGAGGCCTGAGCCGCCATGCAGACCACAGCCCTGCGTCACACCCCTCCCCACTTCCGCCTGCCCCCACCAGCGAAGTCAGGCTGCTGTGCTCTGCCATCCCAAGGCCTCAGCACCCTGTCAAGAGCACGGTTAGGGCCACGTGGCCCAGGCCTGCAGACACGTGGCTGCAAGCACTTCCAGGTGGGGAGGATGGGAGGGAGCAGAGCTCCCACGTGCACACTGCCGGGGGCTCCTGCCCCTCGCCACGGGCACACACTCCCCGCCCTGTCCTCTCTGCTCTCCGGGGGCACCTGTGCCACCACCACTGACCCCAAATGGCAGAGAGCGTGCTTCTCTAGGGCCACCGCAGGGGCACGGACAGGCTGCACCCTCCGTGGGGACCCCAACCTCAGTGACACAGGCGAATGACAGGACAGGGAGGCAGGAAAAGAGCCGGTCCCACAGCGACAAACGGTGCAGAAGTCTCCAGGACTTCTACGTCACATTCGTGGAGATGAGGAGAGAAAGGCGGCGAGAGGGGGGTCAGGGCTGTTGTTCAACAGGGGCAGCGTCTGGAGATGGTAGCCGGAAGGCTCCAGAACAATAGGAAACCGTCCACTGCAAGTGGCTGGTTTAAAAGAGTGAGAATCGATTCTAAATTAGACACTGAATTAGCTTGTGTGTCTCAACAGCCCAGCTGGCTGGCAAACAAGAAAACAAAACAAGTCACCCACACAGAGCCCAAACCCACACCTGCGCTTTGCAGGGCCTGGTTTCTTGTCAACCCCGGTAACTCCTCGGCCGTCAGCCCAAGCTTGACTCTGCCCCCATCTGGCCTGAGCAGCTGCGTCTCCTCGCCAGCTCCCCTGAGAGCCAGCTCCCGCCGGGCCCTGTGAACGAGGCCTCCTCTGACCCACAGGCCCCGGCCCTCTGTTCTCTCCTCCGCCTGCCGGGAGCCACAAAGGCTGCTGGCGCACAAAGGAGGTTCACTGTCCCTGCGGCACGGCTGCCTTCAAAGGTGCTTCCTCCCGCCATCCTCAAGGCCACACGCTCGGGGAACCCAGGCGTGGCTCCCTCTGCGCTGGGGAGCAGCCCTCGTCCGTGAGGCCCTGGACCGGGCAGGGGAACCCGAGGCCGAGGCCCCCACAGGCAGGAGCCCCTGGAGGAGAGCGGACTCGGGAAACCGCACCAGACAAGAGCTGCTCTTCAAGAGAGCAGCCTGTCTGCGTCCCACTTACCTGGTTACAGGTGTTAATATCTACCCCATTCCGCAGGTGATCCAAAGCTTTGTCCAAGTTACCTGATCGTGCTGCCCTCAGAAAGCTGGTAGCAGCATCGGCCTGTGGAGAAAACAACGAGCTGTGAGTATGCCAGGCACAGTTCTGATCTCCGGGTCCTGCTGCGATGCCACCCCGTTAGGGCACCTGCCACAGGCGTGTCCGCAGGTGGGATGAAATGCCCTTGGGCGCCAGTTGGGCTGCCGTGAGGTGCCCAGGCCTCCCATCCCATGGGCTCTTCACAAGCCTGCGTCTGGGGCCTCCTCCTGGGTCCCAGCCCTCCACACCGACCCCACTCTGGGTGCCATGCTCAGTGCTGCCTGGGGCTCACTGCTTGGGTGTCTCAGGGGCTCCCTGTTCTCACGGGGAGTCCGGCGCGGTGCTGGCCCCCGGCTCAGAGATGCATGAACACAGGCATCGGAGCACCGAGGTGCTCCTCGGCGCTGCTCCGGGTCTGTGGAAACGAACAGCACGTGTTCACGCTGAGCTGAGCCCACCAGCACTGTAAGTGTCATATGCATTTGTGCACATGCGCCTCATCCTCCCGCCCTCCACAGTGCTGCTCCACCGCAGGCCCCGCCAGATCCAGACCTAGGTTTGCACGGCAAGGAGATGGGGCCAGAGGAAAAGTCAGGTACCAGCAGAAGCCTGCCGCCCAGCGAGGGCACTGAGGGGCGCAGGAGTGGGCGCAGCTCGGCACAGGCTGAGACACAGCTCTTCCTGGTCCAGAGGCGGGAAGGCGCCTTTCGCTCCCCTTGCGGTGCTCCAAGGAAGAAAATACTGTGCGGAGTGAAGTGAGCCCCTTACTGGGCACACAGCCGAGCCGCCAGGGAGGCGTGAGGTGAGCACCCCAGAGGGAGGGGCGCCAGCGGGGAGGGGCTGTCTCCTCCCCGCGCCACCGCCTGGGAGCCTGCACCGACCGGCAGACCCCGGAGAAGCAGCACACTCAGGCGCTGCACCACGGGCCCACCCTCGCCTGGGAGGAGCCTGCCTGCCACGCGCTGGGCCGTGGCCCTCCAGGCGAGCTCACCCGGAGTCCGAGGTTGGTCCCAAAATGCCGAGTGTCCAGACACGGCAGGACAGGCGCACGGGGGAAGCAGCGGCCCTGGGGAGGCGGGGAGCCCCTGCTCACAACTGCACCTCAGACCCGCCACGGAGGTGCCCCCTGAGTTTGTGGTCACTTGTCACAGCAGCCACAAGAAACTGATACACCGCCGATGATGAGCCCCCAAGACACAGAACCCCGAAGCTCCGGGCAAGAGCTGCAAACGCTCTTCTGATGAAATTCTGACCCCCCACGGGTGATGTGGCTTTGCTGGACAGCGACCTGCGGTGGGAAAGAGCCAGACCGCTGGCCTGTGCCAGGCTGCGGGGGTGACTCCCACAGCCTCCCTACGCGCGGTGGCCACACGGCCCCTCGAGGGCCAGATTCCAGCAAGCCCTGCGGCTGCGCGGTCCTCACCGGCCCCGCCTTCCCGCCCCTCGTGCCCCCTCCTGCGCACCCCACTTCTCCCTGGACCCTCCTCACTCTTGTCTGCCGACTCCATCCTTTCCTCAGGGTCCCAGGGCCCCGCACAACCCTGCCCTTGGCCACTCAGGATTTACCATCTTTAAATCAAGAAACCACAGGACAGGAACTTGATTTAGAATCAGGCAGGATTTGCATAAATTAAATAACTAATGTTCCTTAATTTAGGCAAGGCTTCTCTCCTTGGCCGAACGGCTTGCTTCTTGGAGCACAGGCCGTGTCTTCCATCTCCTCTGAATCTTCCGAAGTGCTATGTCTGCAAGGCCAAGGCCTCCCTTGACCCAAAGCTCACCAGCCCGCCCGCCCGCCCGTCTGTGGCCTGGGCCCTCCGCAGGGCTGTGCCCTGGGCCTGTTCCAGAAGCAGGACCAGTCTGTCAGCTTCCGCTGCAGGAGCTGCTGGGTCCTGAGGCCAGGCTCAGGCTGACGCTCAGGCGAGTGCCAGTGCTTGCCTGCATTTAACCAGGAGGGAAAACAGAACATGTATTTCCCAAGGAGCTAAAGAGTAGCTCTCCCACCAATTAACTATCTTTGCAGCACAATAATAGGATTCAAGATAAAAACCTGAGGCGAGAGGAATAAAAATAGATGCACTATCAGCGAGTGACACTGTTTGACTGTTCAAAGCACTGACTCTAGGAAGAAAAGCCGGGTGTTGGTACCAGACAGAGAAGCAGAAAGCCAGGGAAGACAGCCCGGAGGAGAGCAAGGCCGGGATGCGGCTTCTGTGGCTTCTGTAAACACAGGCACGGAATTGTAAATCACTCATCAAGCCAGACACATCAGCAACACTAAGTCCTCCCCGGTGCCCCGACCCACCTCTCTCTCCTTTCCTGTCTTTTCTTTTTCTTTCTGTGATTCTGGGCCTGCACATTACAGCTGCACTGCCACTCCTTTTATAGTAATGTTGAGTCAGGGTCTCCCTAAATTTTTCAGGCTGGGCTCAAACTTGCAATCCTTCTGCCTCAGCCTCTAGCACGCTGGGATTACAACTGTGCACCATCAAGCACATGTTGTTACTGTTGTTTTGCGGTGCTGGGGCTCAAGCCCAGGGCTCATGCAGGCTGGGCAAGCACTCTAGCACTGAGCTCATCCCCAGGCCCAACAATTTATCTTTTAATCCTTACCATGACCTGTCAGGTGGGTATAATTATTATTCCCATTTTAGAGACGGTAAAATTGAGGTATAGAGAAGTTAATAATTTCCCCAAGTTCTGTAGTTACCTAACACTCAAGAACTCTCCATCCAGGTGTAATGACCCCACAGTGTGTTCTTAGCCTGTCTGAACCTGGTAATGCCTGACATCCTGACAGAGGCAGGGGCTGCCTGGGGCACACTTTCTCCAGAGCAAAGTAGTCTCTGGTGAGGCCAGCAGTCCCGGCTCTGCTGCCAGGGCTGTGTGAAGGCCGGCCCGGGCGTCTGCAAAGGATCGCTGAGTTCTAGACCTTCCCTTCACTGAAGATCACATCAAGGCCCAGAGAAGTCGAGTATCTGGCTAGTGCCCCGTCACTAGGGGTGAGTTCACTTGCTCAGTTCTGCCCTTTTCTTTTCGGTCTCTAAGACACAGAGCACCGGGGCCATCAACAGGAGCCCCGGAACATCTCGGAGTTGGGGGCAGGCGTGCTGCCACCCCTCGGGCTACCATCCCACTCGGTTCCATTCTGCAGTGTGCTTACTGAGGTCCTGCTTCAAGTCCAGAGAGCTGGGGTAACGAGAGAGAATGAAAGCTCAGTTCAGGCCCCACGGCTCGTAGGACGGAGCGGCTGGGTTACAGGGGCTGTCCACACACGCGGGCCTGCGCGGACTCGTGGCTCAAGGGCTCACTGAGGGCCCAGCGCACACTCCCGGGCCCCTCCCCCTGCCTGGAAAAGAGACTCGCCTTCGTCATCCGGTCCTAAGCTCTGCAGCCACCATCCAGTTCTACCGCTCCAGCTCGACTTCCCTGTCCAGGGCCCCCAGAAACATTCTGTGTGATCCAACAAGGAGTGAAAAGTCAAAAGAATCCAGGATGTTCCATTAAAAATACTGATTTTATCTGAGGGCTGCAATTAGCTCAGCGGTAGTGTTTCCTGGCATATCTGAAGCCCTGGGTTCTCCCCACAGTGCTGGGGGAAAAACCCTAAGTAAATACTAACAGAAAAGCAGTAACCTCAAAACACTACCTAAGGTGGCGAACCCATGGCTGTGAGCCACAGCGAGCTGTGTCCCTGACAGCCCTACAGGTTCACCGTCACTGACAGACTACCTGTGGGCAGTCTCAGGTCCTTCCCGAGTCCTTCCGTCCCTGCCGGGTGGCTGCGGGGACCCCGGAGGGCAGAAGGAGACCAGGGGCCTGGAAAAGCCTGGTCCTGAGCGTGTGGGCTTCCATTCGCGCTCTTTCCAGCTCGTCATTACAGACGCCAGGTCCAGGACCCACAGACCGGGGATGGTGCATAAAAGTGCTCGCGTACCCCCTGTGCCCTCAGAGGCCGGGCTCTGTCTTCCTCCCTCTTCATCTTGTGCTTCATTCCATCTGACTTCACAGGCGTAGGGCACACAGCCCACAGCCTACATGCCTTTACCGCCCACATCCCGACCCCCTGGTCAATGTGACAGTGCTAAATTTTGTTTGAAAAGAAGCTAATTTTACCCCCAGAAAGCACTGTGTTGTAAGCACTCTACAGGAATGAACTCACTCACTCCTCCCAAGAACTGTGTGAGGCAGGTACCTCTATTTTCTTTTTTTGAGGTAACAGGGAAGTTACCTGCCCAAATCCACAAAGCTAGCAAGTGGCTTGGCTGGGACTTGAGCCCAGGTAGTAGGCACCCAGTCCTTCTCTTAACCCTGAGCTATCATTCTCACACGACAGTTACTCATACATTCCTCTGCAGTTCAACTCCGGCTACAGGAAGCTGCTTCGGAGGCCACGTCCACTTCTGACGGAAGGAAACAGAAGAGAAAGGAGGGGAATGGATTTCCTCCCCGGCTCAGTTACCAGGGTCGCTCCAAAAGGGGTGAGTCCCGGTTACCCGAGACACTGGCCTATTATTAAACGGCCACTTCCTGTGTGGCAAGTCACTAACACAGCCCAGGATGAGCCGCCCGGGGGCGACCCTGTGTCCCGGGAGGGAGAAGCCGGCAGACTGCTGCTACATGTCAGCGTGCCAACCAGGGAGCAGTGTCAGAGCCCCGGATGCGGGCAGGGCTTCACTAGCCCCAGGGAGGAAACCCCAGACCTGAGGTGGCCCACGCTGTCCAAGCACCAGCCGTGGTTTACTTTCTTAGGGTGTTAGATACAATTCCGATCAAAATGATGAATGGAAGCTAAGCTAATACCCGTGTCTGCGAACAGGATAAGCCAGTCTCTACTTGTGAGGTGGCTTGCTGGGGAGAAGGCAGCTTCTGGACGGTTTTCCTAGGGGCATGGCCGCCCAGCCAGAGGCTGGGCCAGACAGACCGTGGCGTCCCACTCAGGGCCCGGCCTGCCCCTCCAGGACCCAGCCAGAAGGACACTGGCTCCGGCTCCAGCATCTGCGTGGCCCTGGCGTCACGCAGAAACAGAGGTGAATCCTGGGCCCTGTGTCTGTGCGTCTCCGTTGGGTTTCTTTCCAGAAACTCGAGCTGTTAGAGCTTTCCAAACTATCAGGGTCCCAGCATCTCAATCAGACTACCCTCGGCAGAGATATGAAGGCACAGGGCAGGCGTCACTACGCCGTAAGATGTGAAGCCAAGTCTCGGGTTCCTTTCCAGTCCCAACACGGCGGCGCCTTAGGGGCCGGGGGTGCAGCGCGGCTCCTGTCTGTGGCCTCTGCTCTCTCGCCCGGCGCCCGCGCCTCCTCCCAGCGCCCAAATCTCGTATCCCGGCCGCGCACCAGGCACAGCACACAGGCGGGCTCTGGCTCAAGACCCGCGTCTCCCCCGCCCATCCTTCCCGCTGCGCGGCGGGACCTCGGAGCGCGGGGAGGGGCGAGGCTGCCTCGGCCAGGACCCCCGCCCCCCGCAGCCCCGCGGCGACTCCGCTCCCGCGCCACCTCCCTGCCCGCCGCGGTCTGGCCGCCGCCTCCAGGCCGGAGGCGTCTTCCTCCGATCGGCTTGGCCGCAGAAGGGCGCCCGGCGCGCGTCCCCGCAGCGCCGCGGAAGTTGGCGCCGCCGCGGGGCTGACCCCGAGCCCGCGCCCCGGCCCCGGCCCCGGCCCCGGCCCCGGCCCCGGCCCCGGCCCCGGCCCCGGCCCCGGCCCCGGCCCCGGCCCTGGCCGCACTCACCGCGGGGTCCGTGCCGGGCCGGCCCTGCCGCGCTGCCATCGCCTCGCCTGCCCGCGCCGGATCGGCTCCCCTCCCCCGTTATCTGCTGGGCGACGCGGGGCGCGCCGGCGAGTTACGCGGCATCTAGCTAAAAATACAGGCGCCCTCGGCTCTGCCCGCAGCCCGGACCCGGCGCCCGGCCGCCGCTAGCCGGCCCTCGTCCTGCTCTCCCCGCGATCGCGGTCGGGTCGATCGGGTCGGGGGGAAAGTTGATGCGAGCGTCCCCGGGGAGCAGCGCCTGCTCCCGAGCCCCGCGGGCGGCGGGCGGCGGCGGCGGGGCGCCTAGGAAGGGGGCGCACACGTCCAGTGGGGGTGCGGCGCTCCACACCGCCGCCGCCCGCCCAGCGCGGGCCCAGGCCCCGGCGCGCCCAGCGAGAACTCAGCGTCTATTCCTGCCGTAACCGGTGTGCATGTTTTGAGCTCTACACCGTGGCCCAGGACTCCAGTCCGTCAGCCATTCCAGACTCGCCGGAGGAAGCCGGGGTTCTTGAAATGCCACCTAGGGCCGGGTCCTGAACTGCGCTCCAGGCTTCCCCTCGTGGGCCGCCTCGCCGCCTCCTGAGCCTTTTATTGGGGACTTCCGTCAAAAGCATGTGCGTGTGGGGGGGGGGGAGTCTAAGGGAGCACCAGGGAGGAGCAGCGCACTGCCCTCCACAAGCTGAGGCGTGGATAGCAGAGCCCCGCAGGTGGCGGGCTTTGCAGCCTGAGCCAGGCCTCACAGCCTCTTCAAGTAATAGCCTGGATGCAGCCCCAGCACCCCTTTCCTGCCGGCCACCCTGACATGGCACAGCGCCCTGTGGGATGTGAGACCCGAGGGCACCCGGAGCTGGTGGCTCCAGGCACCACCTCATTTCACTCTGCTCGCCCTCCTGAGGTGGACAGTGCTGTCCTGCTGTGTGGAGGAAGAAACAGCCTGGAGAGGTTAGGAGTCAGGGCCAGCAGCGCCGGCAAACACTAGGTCCAACTGGCCTAGGGCCAAACTGACCCACAGGCCTTCCACAGCACTGGCGGGATTCCTAACAAGACGTGCTCAGTGCCAGGAAGATCATGTGGAGGATGCCCCTTTGGGCTAGAAAAACCGAGGCAAGGTGCTCCTCAGGGCCAGGGGAAGTCCCAAGGGAGAGGGCCAGTGAAGATGCAGGCACAGCCAGGGCATTGCCCAAAAGATGAGTCTGGAAATGCCCAATACAACTGACTCCCCATGCCAAGGCAGCAGCATCAAAATTCCCCGGAGCCTGAACTTGAGGGTGGGCACATTCTGCAAGTCACTGGAAATGCCCCTGCTCTGTACCAGACAGCAGTGTTGTCTGGAGGCAGGCGGGCCCCAAACCCTCCCCCACCCCACTGCACACACTGCTGAGGTAACCCTGGGTCTCTTGCCCCAACCCTTTCAAAACTGCATCCCAGGGCCAGAGGGTTAGCTCAGTGGTTCCAGCGCCTGCCTCGCAAGCGCAAGGTCCTGAGTTCGATCCCCGGTAACCACATACAATGCTGGGCGTGGAGACTCACACCCACCAGCCATCAATACCACATACCACACTGCCGGGCATGGTGGCTCACGCCTGTCATCCCAGCACTCGGGAGGCAGAGGCAGGAGGATTGCTGAGTTCGAGGCTTGCCTGGGCTACACAGTGAGCTCAGGGCCAGGCTGAACTACAAAGCGAGACCCTGTCTCAAAAAAAAAAAAAAATACAACTGCGTCCCCAACTTGAAACAATCCCCGTACAGGCAGCTGCGAGAATAAATGGTGTTACTGGAACAGCCCTGACGAGAGCCAGCACCATACCTCGGGGACTCTGAAGCACTCTTACCACGCTAATAGGAGAGAGGGAGAGATCGGAGGGAGGGAGGGAGGGAGGGAGGGAGAGAGACACCCTGTATAAATGGAAGATGAATGGTGTGATGATACCCTCAAAAACACAAATTCAAATGACTCCTAATGAACTGAAAAATAGAATATTTTAAGATGTTGGGGTATATCGACACATCACAGACTACATGATTCAAGCGCACAATTTGAGAAGGCCTGGCATACACACACCTCCACGAACCACCTCCCAGTCCAACTAGTGATGTGTCAGTCACCCGCAGCGTGCTGGGCTCCTGCTGCAGTATGCTCAGTCTTAGTTTAGCCTTAGTTTAGATGATCTAACAGACTCTATAGTGGTATCTCACTGAGCTTTCACTTGCATCTCCTTAATTATTAATAACTTCTCAAGTGTTCATTCACCACCCATTCCTCTTCTTGGGTGATGGACGTGTTTGTATCTTTTGCCATCTTTAAATTGGACTGTTTTCTTGCCAATGAGCTTTGAGAGCTTCTTATATGCAAACTGTCTCCTGCCCGCAATATATTGACCTCTTACAAGTTAAATGTGCAAAGTTCCATGGTTTAAAATCTAGCCCAGCTTCAGTACAACCCTAAGCCCAGCCTCCTTCGTGTTACACGGCGGCAGGGGTCCCGGACAGCGGCAGGGAGACGCGTGGGGCTGTCGCAGCAGCTGGGAAGCGGAGGCAGCCCACAGCGCTGCGGTGCAGCGAGGGGGACGCCAAGGGCGAGGGACGCTGGACCGACTGCCAAGAGCCTCCCCATCAGGCTGGAGGCCTTGGGGCCTGGAGATGCGGGATCGGGAAGGGGAGGACGAGAAAGCACGTCCAACCGCAGACGGGCTGCTTGGGGTGCGAGGCCAAGGGACTGAGGTGGCGATGCTGGGGACGGGGGCGGAAGGAGGTGGCCCGCGAGATCGGCCCCCACAGCTCGCCCAGGGTGGACCCGGACACACAGTGCCCTCTTCAGGGCGGCAGCGCAACATCAGGACTGGCACATGAGCTTCCCCCGGTTCTCCAGTTCGTTCCCTCACCTGTACCAGCTGGGACCGGCTCGGTGCTGGCTGATGTCTGGGGTGATGACTGTCATTTTCACTAGTCCCGAGGAAACTGTACATTTTGAAATTACACCGACACTTTCTGTCATACTGGACGGAAAGGTCTTGCCAGCTGGGAGGGGAATGTGGCCTAAGAAACCTCATCATCCAGCACAGACGCGGGATAATAGAGGAGCATATATAACTCACCACGGATGTGGCACCTGGACGGCCCGCGGGTGGAGGAGAAACCGCTCTCTGCTGCAGAATGGGGGCCCTCCCCCATCCCCCGCTCCGCCCAGCTCCTGGGGTTTTCGGACAGCAGTGCTGTCAATGCCTGGTGATGTCACACAAGCACACAGTGTGGCAGGAGTGTGACGAAGCCACACCCAACCAGCAGGTCCCGGGACAGGCTAGAAGAGATGAGGCCCCAGCACAGGCCCGGACCACCCTGGCCCTGTGGCTTCTCGGCCCCGCCGGCCTTCCCAGCCCCGCCGGCCTTCCCAGCCCTGCCCTGCAGCCCCTAGTGCACAGTCAGAGCGACGTGCTGGAGGCGTCGGCCGAGGAGCTCCGGCCTCTAACCTCGCGAAGTCAGGTCAGGAGGGAACCGAGTCGGGGAAGACGGTGAGACCCCCCGGCAGCACCTCAAGCCCCGGCCTGCTCAGCACCTGAGGCGGCTGTCGGGACAGGAGCCTGGGCCCCCTCAGTCGGTCTGCAGCTCCTCCAGCAACTCGGGAACGTTTTGGTTTTTGCTTGTTTGTTCAAAGAACCCCAGGAGAGTGGGGACTGAGAAGACTCTGCCCCAGGCGCTCAGGGCACAGGGACCCTGCTGGAAGAGTGCCACTCTAGATGCCAGGGGGCTCGTCAGAGCAGAGGCCAGGGCAGACCTGGAGTTCCAGAGATGGAGACCCAGCGCCCCAGGCCCCGTGGCAGCGACGGTCCCCTGGCAAGTCTTCTGTGGCGAAGCTGCCCACTGCCCGTCAAGGGGAACGACTTTCCCGAGCTCTGGCCTCCACGTCAGGAGGATGAAACGCCTCCCCCCTCCCAGGTGTGGCAGGAACAGTGTGAGACACCGGGCACGGCTGCTGGCACAGAGGCGGTGTTTCGGCAGTGACAGTGACACTTTGCCCTGCTTGCTGGCTTCTTCCCAAGGACAGCTTTGCTTCACCCCTGCCGGGCCTAGGGCATTCCTACTCCCACCGTCTCTTCGCCGGAAGGCGGGGTGCCGTCGCTGTTATCCAGGCCCTGAGGCGCAGGTTGAGAAGGGGACTCGGTCCGCAAAGCTGCCACAGCAGCCAGACCTGTGGGGCTTCCGGGTCCCACCGCCGTGAGTGGAGGGCCCCCGAGGCGTGGGTCCAGGGGAAGCCGCGTCCCCAGCCCTGGTGTCCCCAGCGCAGCCTGCTCCTGCCTCTCTTCTATCTGCTCTGGCCCTGGCCGCCCAGGGAGTCGCCCGGCTCGGGGCTGTGGGCACCGCCGATAAGGGCGGGTCCCAGCAGCCCCACCCTTCTTGGGAAGGTGGGCGGTTTATCGCCATGCACAGCCCGGAGGGTGCACGCTGGCAGGAGAATGTCACTCCTCACACGGTGGCACCTTGCCCTGCGGCCCTGTCAAGGGTGAACCGGGGACAGCCTTCGCACACTGCTCCGTCTGATGCTGCGTTGAGGGGCTCGGGGTGCGAGGAGCGGGACAGTGCGGGGTGTGTGGGAGGCCCTAGGTTGCATCCCCGGCGCCAGACCGAAAGACATGAACGTTACACTGAACCGAAGAAGAACCA
This sequence comes from Thryonomys swinderianus, assembly GCA_004025085.1. Lineage (NCBI taxonomy): Eukaryota > Metazoa > Chordata > Mammalia > Rodentia > Thryonomyidae > Thryonomys > Thryonomys swinderianus. Next base: position 26,000 of record PVIC010001409.1, on the reverse strand, counting down.
CACTGTGACCCCAGCACTTCGCCACCCTTTGTTACAGGGATAGGAGGAGGCCAGACGGTCTGGGTTGCTTTCCTGCTTCGCTGTGGATGGTGAGCTCCTGTGGCCAGTTAGGTAACCCTGGGCGCCCAAGCCCTGGAGGGAGAAAAGCCAAGTGCAGGGTCTATTTAGGGAGGTGACCGGCCGGGTGTCAGGCCCATACCACTGGCATCATCTCTGCCGTGTTCCTGTAAAGAGGGTTGGCAACACTAAAGTCTATTTTTAAACCCCCGAGAAGGTGGCCTGTGGATCCGGAGAGGGCCAGCGCGGAACAGGAGAGCACCGGGGAGGAGGAGGGAGCGCACCGAGTCTCGGGTTCTCTCCATGTGGCACGGGGCTCCCCTCCCCGTTTGCCCGAGATCGGGTACTGGCTCCCCGTCCAGAGGGATTGCTTGAGTTACAGGCCTACGCTTTGGCACGGCCTCCGTGGAATCCAGCTCCTAATGAGCCCACAAATTGGCAAAGAGTTTTCCAGGCTGGGTCTACTTTTCAGTATTTGTTGTTAATATTTTGTTTTGTGCTTTGAAACCACTGGTCCTAGTATGAAAAATCACTGTCTTTTACAGTCAACTCACATGTTCTGGAACTCCTGGGCCCTCCTGCTATGCAGAGTCCCCGCCCAGAGTCCATCAGCAGGGGCTCGCGAGCCAGTCTGAGCTCCCCAGTGGTCACTGTGCCCACCCCCGGGGAGCCCTGTCCTGTGCTGGACAGCGGGCGGGGAGTGGGCCGACCGGGCAAGTCTGCAGGAGGCGGGATTACCTTCCCACAGAGAGAAGCAAACGGGGCTCCAAACGGGGCTTCTCATCACAGAGCCCGATGAAGGCAGCAGGTGTTTCGTGTACAATGACAAAGCCCAGCCGCAGTACTGGTTTCCTCTGGGAAGAAGAGACAGAACTGGAAACCTAAAGAACAAAGTGCCCAGAGAACAAGCAGACGCTTCTTCGGGGGAGTCCCGGGACCTAGGACACGGTGGGTCTCAGCGGGGCTCCGCCCAGGGCTCTGGAGAGGCTCCGGATGAGGCCAGTTCCCGCCAGACTTGCTCAAGACGACAGTGTGAGCCCTAGCACGACGCCGGCCACACACCAGGGCTCGGAGCGCGGCAGTTCAACTGCGTCTCCGTGAGTCTAACCCTCCCGACGTGGGAATGAACCACGTCCACGGAAATCAAAAACAAGCAGGCGTCCAGGCTGGCTGGCTCAACCGTTCCTCTCCCCACATGCTGCGGACCGGCCTCTCCCGGGTAGGAGAACCAGAGCCGCTTCCCAGCCCGGGCCGCAGAGGACCCCACACCGCGTCGGGGCCGCCTTGCCTTTCGCTCCGGTCTCCGTGGACCCGGCAGCCGGGCTCTGCCTGTGCTGTCCCGAAGGAGGGCCGGTGCACCTGCTGCTCCCGCCTCCCGTGCGCGGGCCGGGGCCCAGGCGCGCGCACAGGCAGGTCCGGGCGCCTCCGCCGACACCGGGCGCTGGCCCACGCCGCCCGGCGCGCTTCATTCCCTCCCTGTGGGACCAGCTGGCTGCATTAGAATCGACACCTCAGCGCGTACTGCCGAAGGGGCCCAGAGAGCACGCGTGGGCGGCGCTGCAGACGGCGCCCCCCGTGACGCGCGCGCTCCCGCGTTGCCGAGCACTCCGGGGCCCCCGGCGAGCCCGCCGCTGAGGACGAGCACGCCGGCGAGGCGCGGACCCGAAGCCGCTCGGCTGCGCCGCTGTGGACACGCGGGCGAGCGTGCTGGCTGTGGGGCGGGGCCGGGGGTTTCTGAGGGACATGGAGTCACCTGGGGGGCCCCATGCGGCACAGGAAGGATGGGGGAAATGGGCAGCGAGTCCAGTGTCACTCATCCGCCGACACAAACTTGTGAGTGCTTCCAGAATGACGAACTTTGTTCTTAGCCTGCAGAGAGGATGTTTCCAGGCTTTCTGAAGGAAGATACCAAGACGCCTGGTCAACGTTTCCAAAGAAGAGTCGCCCTCAGGTCCGCTCTCCAGAGAGCTTTCAGGCGAGGGAACCGGGCCTGGGGCTCAGGGTGAGGACTCAGGGCACTACACGGAGGGAGGCCTTTTCCTCGCTTGCGAGAGCTGTGAGCTGCCTGAGTACCCCACGCACATGTGGGTCAGCCCATGCCTGTTCCCGCCCCGGGAAGACCGCACCGCGCAAAGCCGTGTGGGAAACACAGAGGCAGCAAAAGCATCGAATACACCGTGGGACAACTGCGTAGCTCACGAGGAACAGTGAATGCCGAATGAGGGGCTCCCACAAGGAAGGATCCAGAGGGTGCAGGCCGGGCGCCGTCCACGGAGCCATCTGAAATGTCCACGGGCGCCGCGGTGGATGGGCCTGGAGGCTCCGCACGACCCCACCCTCCCCACCGCCGCAAGGGGCCTGCGTGTCTGGGCTGGCGTCCTCTATACTGGCAGATGGGTTGCTGGAGGCGCAGCGAGGAACTGGAGGTAAACATAATAGGTAACCCTGGTTCTATGCCCTGGACAAGTGGTAACTCAGATAATCCTCACTGCAACTTTAGGAGACGGGTGCTCTACTCATCCTGATCAACCACAGAGAGGTTAAGCAGCTTGCCCAAGGTCACACAGCTAGGAAGCGGCAGAGGCAGGAATTGAACTCAGCAACTGGAGCCAGGTCTGCTGTTGTAGACATTCTGCTCTTGACCTCAAAGATGTGGGTGGAAAGAGTGTGGAAGAGAGAAAGTTGAGAAACTCTAAGGGACTCTAGAGGATAAAAAAGATCCGGCGTGGCTGGCACAGATGGGGCAAGCCCTGGGAACGTCTGGTCCCTGTTGGCACCCGGTCGGCGATAGCACTCGGTCCTGGGCACACGCTCCACGTGGCAGTCACGTAGCCAAGGGTGCACCCCACGCGGATGCTGCTCTGGATACCGGCGCCCGAGACAGCCCGAGCCCGCACACTCCCTCCGCGTGCTGGCGGACCCGCCGCAGGGACTGGGCTTCCAGACCCGCGCTTCCTGTTACTTCCCAGACTCCCGGCCGAACTCACAGACAGCACTGACCCTCTTCTCAGACCCGTAGGAGCAAGCAGTTACCTGGGCATCTGCTTCTCTCCCTACCCGAGCGGGGCGGTGGGACACCTCCTAAGCCCTGCCCCGCCTGGGAGCCCGGGAGGACTCTCTCGGCAGTTCCGGGCAAAGCTTGTCCAGCTACGGGCCAGAGTTGCCCTGAGTGTGAGGCTGGGTGGCTTGTGGATCACCCAGGCGGCACCACTAGTGAGTGTGTGTGTGTGTGTGTGTGTGTGTGTGTGGTCAGGAGGCCAAGGCCAGGCTCCAGGGGACAGCTTGGAGGCTGGGGCTGGGCAGGAGGAGGAGGGCAGACAACTGCTAGACTCCTGGACTTTCTGGGGAAAAACGCGTGTCTAGTTTACACGGACGGTTTAGAGGGGCTGCGGGTAGATGGAGGGGAGAGAAACACCAGAAACAAGCCAAGGGTGACTTTGGCCTTGAACTTGGGATCTCAGCTCCCTGGGAGCGGGCGAGCTCTGTAAGGAGATGTCACAAGAGGACTGGTGCGACTGTGGGCAGGCGGGAGTCTCCCCGGAAGAACGTGGCCGCTTCCTGTCTGAGCCGGAACGCCCTCTGGAAGCTGAGAGCCGCCATGGAAACAAGCCATGTCGTGGGAGGCTTCACGGGGGATGGAAGAAGACCCATCTGAGTCAGCCTCACCCTGCTGTTCCCTCTTTCCGGCCATTCGGTGAGCCCTGCACTGTACACGACACCCCTAGCCGGGACTTCGGCTAACGGGAAGGGCCCTCGTGTCATCGGCTCCAAGTGACTCCTCCTGGGCAGGGTGCCACCTCCATCCGTGCCTGACCCAGCAGAGCGGCTGGCGCCACACCCCAGGGACCCAGCCCTCGACCTGCCTCCAGCATGGGCCACACATCGTCTGCAGGCCCCGTGCCTGCCCTGGGGGCGGGTCAGAGCTGAGACCGGGGCCCAGGAGAAGGGAGCCCGGGCCTGGCCCAGGTGCAGCCCAGCCAGGGTGGGAGGCACAGAGCCACCCGGGTCCATCCGGAGACCAGGGCTGGGCCGGGGACAGGAGCCGGGGCTGAGGAGCGAAGCCGCGACCCTCGAGCCCCGTGATGCCACGTCCACCTGCCTCCTGTCGCTGCCGCGGCTAGCCAGCACGCCACTCCCGCGTCCCTGCAGCAGGCTGGGATCCTTGTTCCCGGCGGGGACGTCGTGCTGAGGGCTGCGTGGGGCAGCCCTGGCCTAGAACGTCATCAGCGCAGCTCTCTCTGCCGCACACGCTCGCCCTCAGGAGGGGCAGAGCCACCTGTTCGGCACTATCTCGGGTAAGCTAAGATTTTTGGCAAATTAATTTCTGGGCCTTTCCTTTGAATCAAAATAAATTACACAGTATAAATTAATTTTTGCTCCATCTTACACACTTTGAGACAGAGCTTCTCTAATTACCTAAGCAAATCTACATAAACAAGATACAATTCTGGATCTCTAATTAGATGAAAGGATTCTATCCCACTTAGCTTATAAAATCGCAGGTATTTCATCGCCTCGATCCTTAGACACCGGCTGCTCAGGAAGTCTCAAGATTTCTAACTACTGTATCTAGATGGCACAGACATTTCTAAAATACCCGCCCTGGGAAAGCTGCTGTCATCCCAAATCCATTCACCTCACTGAAAGGTTTGCTCCTCTCCACAGAGGGCTACGAAGCCACCGGTGAAAACCGTCGCAAGCCCACAGGCCCGGAGGAGAAAGAACGGAGACGACAGCGGGAGAGTCAGGCCAGCGAGGAAGCCTAAGGAGCCTCACTCGGAGTCTGTGTCAGCCGCGTCGGCCTGGGAAGCGGGGCGTGGAGGGGCGGCCTGCAAGGTCCCCTGAGCCCGCTCCGGCTCCTGCCCCAGGCAGGCCCGGGACGGACACTCCCTCGGGAAGTCTCATCACTGGACGTTCCTCCTCCTGACGGCGGCTGCCCGGGCGGGCCCCGAGTCTCAAGGGCAGTGTGGGGCCATCTCTCCCCCGCTCTGCTCCTCCAGGAGCCCTCGCCCGGGGCCGACGCTCTCTGGCGGCTGACCCCCTGCACGCTGCTCCGAGCACCGGCCTCTCCTCTGAGGAGCGCCGGAAGTCTCTGGAGTCTGTACTACGCAGAGTGAGCTCCCAGAACCCCAGCCCTGTGTCATGTGCAGAGGGTGTGCCGTGTGAGCACACGGGAGCAGCACAAGTCTTGCCTCTAGAGATGAACGAAATAAGAAGCCATTTTAAGGCTGTGCGTGATCTTGGAGAAAACTGACTGACGGTATTTAAGCCGATGTTTCCCAACAGTGACTGACTCCACACACGTCCTCATTTGCTTGCACATGGCACACTGGGGGGAAGACCAGCTGCCTCCACGCTGACCTCCAGCAGGGGAGGACTTGTGGCCCTGGGGACAGTCCCCTGCCCCTCACCCTCTCTCACACCCAGCCTCAGACTTCCTGCGACACGTAAGAGCTGAGGCTTCACAAATATAATGACTGTACTTAATGGGTTCCTGGATATAATTAGTTCCCAGTTTCCCTTCCTTCTCCGTACGCTTTGGTATACAAGCTCCGTATCTTCATAAGGCCTATGATACAGTTTGGCGCTATCACCTACCACAAGGGTCTTTTTACATGATGGATGCCTGTCATTCCCCTCGCTGAGGAGCCAGGAAGTTGAGGAGAGAGCGGGAGACATTTCCAGACACTCTTAGCATGGAAGTTTATCTGGATCTGCTCAGTCAAAGCATTTTTGTGGCTCCCACAGAACTGTTTATATGCAATATTTTTCTTATATACTCGGGAGCAAACTACTTAAAGGACCCCCAGGGTGAAGCTTTGGTAAGTTAAATAAACATACTGTAATGCCATCATTTCTCAAGCACATGCACTGAGGTGGTTCAGCGTAGAGCAGAGGCGACCCGGCGTGCAGCGGAGCTAGCAAGGCCGCGCTGAGAGAGAGCGGGGTGGGGCGGGGCCAGACTCTGCACCCAGGCACCCCAGGTAGTGTGCGAGCTTCCGGGAGGGGCTGGGGTCCCACATGCCCTGGAAGAGCTCCACTGGCCCATGATTTGCTCCCTGTTACCACTGCTCACACGAAAGCACAGTAAGGCACTGGCTAAGGCCCCAGACCACCTGGATACGCTAATACAGGCCTGTAATACCAGCTACTTGGGAGGCTAAGGCAGGACATCACAAGTTCAAGGCCAACCTGGGCAACTCAGCAAAGTCCTGTCTCAACACAGGGCTGGGGATGTAGCTCAGTATTCTTGGTTTTAATGCCAGGGCTGAAACAAACACAGAAAACCAGGCTTTGGGGCTCCCCCGTCCCAGCCACAGGTCGACAGCTGTGTGCCTCAGCGTCCCCCCTGTCGCAGGCAGGGACGCAGGGACCATTACAGAGATCAGAGCGGGGTGCGGGCGGTGTCCCAAAAGCCTCCTGGAGGAGGGAGAGGCCTTCCTCCGGGCTTTCACTGTGGCTCCCTGAGACTCTGGAAGACTCAGCTCCACTTCCGCTCCAGACCAGCCCATGCTCCTCCCCGTCCTCTCTCCCCTCACCTCTGCTCTGTCCCACGTCCTCCCACCCGCCCTCGCCTCACTGCCCACATCTGCACCAAATCTGCCCTTGGGTGCCCTGGGATATCCGCCATGTCCTCAGCGCTCTAAGCCTCTTCTGAATTTCCAAAGCAGTCCCCCGCGCAGCCCTTCTGCCTCTGGGCGCTGTCACCACCCCGTCTGCCCTGGAAGGCCCTCAGAAGTCAGAGCCACGACGCCATATCGGCATCCCTGCAGGGCCATGCCCATCTGGGCGCTGGCGATTGCTTATCAGTGTGGAAAATGCTGTAAGACTGAAGGAGCGGGCGGGAGCGGGGTCAGGTCTGCTTCCTCAGAAAGCTGCGTCAGGGCCGCGAGCCCTCGAACAGCCGCCCGGAGAGAAGACGCACTACCCTGAGGCTGGCAGACCCCACTGGCTCACAGGTGCCGTCTCTCAAGCAGGGCACGTCTTTACCGATAGACAGTCAGATGCCAGCAGCGACGCCCACGCCCTAAGCGCCACCTGCAGGCTCGCCCTACCTGCTCCGAGCACCTCTGCTTTGGAGCAGAGGGAGGCTCGGCAGGGTCACCCCACCCGGAGCATCACCTTGCAGCACGCACCTCCGAAGTGGTCTGGTGCCTCTGCTCCTCTCTCCACACCAGGCCTCTCTGGGAGAAGCAGGCTCAGACCTGGGCCCGTTCTCCACCCGGAAAGTCGAGTTCCTTGAAAAGTAATTGGCTTTCAAAACCCCACTGGAAGACAATCTAAATGGAGATTGAAAACCCAACCCTCCAACGAGTTCATTACTCATCTGCAGAAGTTTTTAGTCAAAACTGAAAAGATTTGGGTTCAGACAAAAGGCTCTATCTATAGAGCGTTCCGTAGGGAGAAGAAAGGTGATGTTCTGTGCAGTGGTCCGGTCCGCCCAGCCTCAAGGACAGTGGACACCCTGCACACATGTCACCCGCACACAGAAGCCTTGGTGCTGCTGTCCTGTGGTGCTTTTAGCCCCGCAGGCATGTACGTAGCGTGAGAGACAGGCAGAGATGAGGCCAAGGCCTGGCTGCGGCAGGACAAGGGCTGGCGAGCGGGAAGCAGGTCAGCTGTGGCCGCTCGGGGCCGCCCGGCTGAGCCCACTGCCTGGTGATGTCCGCTCACACCCACTGAGGGCTCGAGGAAGCAGTGGACAGCTCCACAGAAGGCCCTGCACGGACTCACACACGCGTGGCGGCGTGGAGACCTCACCCGCGCCACCTCAACCTGGAGAAACAGCTGGCGGCTCCTCAGCGGAGCGCAGGCCGGAAGGGAGAGGCCCGGCCCACCCTGCCAGGTACCAGGAGAGAAGGGACTGGGGCCTGTGACGTGCAGCCCTCTGGCCGGGGACCCGCAAACCAACACATACACCTGCCACGCGTTGGCATCAGACATCTCTGGAGCCGGGGTGGCCTCCAGCAGGGGTCAGCACGGCTTGTCTGACTGAGGCCACACCAAAGAACCGGGGGCAGGAAGCAGAAAGAGAAGAAAAGCAGAGTGGCCCGGAAGTGGCTGTGACGCACATCAGCTGAGAGGCCGCCCTGCCTGTGGCATCCCAGCAGAGGGCCTGCTGCCGCCGTGCCCCTGCCCAGGACTGGCACGTGGCTTCACAGCCTGCTCAGCACAGAGCCCAGCAGCTGGGACTCGGGCCAGCGCCGGCGTCAGGCGTTCACGCCGATGTGGTTGAGTCAGCAGCTCGCCACCGATGCGAGGCTCTCGGCTCCGCGTGAATCATCAGGCCCCACCCGGGCTGGATGACACATTCTGGAGACGACCTCGCTTCCTGTTCTCTGATGGCACACGTACCGGGACCGACGCCCCCCGGGACTGTCTTCGGTGGGAAGAATTCACTGGCCAAAGCACACAAACGAGACCACAAAGGCACCACAGGGCACCAGTCCCACACCTCGCGCCACGCTGCCCCGCTGACGCAGCACAGGCACTTGGGAGTAGAGCGAGTGTCCAGCCGGACTCCGGACCCACGACCAGTGGCCGCGCCTTGAACTGCAGCAGGGCGGGCCGGCTCAGACCACGAAGCGCACAGCGCAGCCTGGTGTGTCGCCCCTCCCACCTGCTCGGCGCCCTCGCTTTAACGGGCAGTAAATCCCTGTGCAGCTGCAGTTAAGTGAGTTGAGCTCCTTAACTGCATAGCATCGTGGCTGAGACAAAGTAGCTACTCAGTAAAGTTAATTATCTTCCATATCCTCGGGCTTGGGCCCTGCACATCTTTCCCTGGAGATGGGCGCTGTTGTCCTAACTGGCTTCCATTCCCGCGTAAGCCCCGCTACCCAGCTGGAGTGGGCTTTCTGAAGTGCAGATCAAACCGGGACCTTTTCCTACTGGGAAACCTTGGCTGGGCCCTCAGCCCCTCAGCAGCAAGTCCAGAGCCTCAGGCTGCTGCTCAGACTCACGCCGCGGCCCCTGCCCCCGCCCCTCCCCGAGCAGGCCCGGACGCCGGGCTCTGAGACTCCCCTCGCCCTCCAAGGTGCCTTCACAGTCCCTCCCTCAGGAGCTCACGAGCGCCCCTCGCTCCTGCGCGCAGTAACCTGCCCGGTCACCTCCCGCCATGCTGGTTTCAATCCCCTAACACGGTGTTTACCATTTGCTGAGGGTCAGGGACAGTGTTACTTATTCCTGTTTATGTGATAAATTCCGTTGACCCGAGTAAAGGGTATATTGAAAGGTATGTTCAAAATCTCTTTAAAATTTCCAAAGTTCTAAGAATGCTGCAGGTTATTGACACAGAGAACTCGTGATCCCAAGAAAAAAATTATAATAACCACCGTTTTCTAAAATGTGAGGCCCCAATCTCATGCGTTTCTTCCGACAACCCTAGGGCAGTAGGAGAAGGAAGCAGGTGCAGGGTGACTACGCATCGAGCCCGAGGGCAACGCCCAGAAGGTGGCACAGGACACAGGCAGATTTTCCAGCTGCAAAGCCTGAGATGGGAGCGTGTGCTGTGCTCCCGGCCACTGCGTGCAGTCAGGCCAGGCTTCTGGTCTGCTCGGGCAAGCCCTGCACAGTCTGGGCCCTGGCACTGCAGAACAGAGACAGAAAACAAACAGTGGTGCCAGCACACTTGGGACAGGAGGGAAGGGAGACAGGCACCCAGGACATCGGTCTGCAGGCTGCAAGGGGCAAGTCAGGCTGGGCCAAGCAGGGCCCCGGGCCCCTGGCTAGCTGCCCCACCGTGGTACAGGTCCCTGCATCGCTCCAAACAGTCTGCAAGGCTGGTGCCAGGCGAGGGCGAAGCCCAAAGCCCTCAGGCCAACGAGCCCTGACACTTCCTGGGTGGCTCCGTGGCTCCCTGGAGGACAGGTCTTCGGAAAGCAAACGAGTCTCCTGGCTGACCTCTGTCCACGCTAAGTCCAAGGTGCCCGTTTGACTTGTGTTTTGCAAGCTGTGACAGACTAGACTGCTAGGAACCTGGGTCTGTGGGTGGGCGCCCCGCTGGGAACCGTGCAAGGCGGAAGCAAGCCTGCCCTTCTCTAGTAATGTGGGGTCTGGCCCTCCTCAAGTTCTGTCCGTCCAGCTGTGCTGAGGACCACTCTGCCTGACCACCTGTGCAGCTCAAGACCCGGCCAGAAGACAACATTCAGAGGCAACTCCCGAAAGAACCTACGGACCGCTATGCAGGGGTGGAGCTTGGGCTTCCTGGCAGAAGAGGGCAAAGGTGCCCAGGGGAGGGATTTGGGTCACGCCCTGGGGACAGAACCCGGGACTCACAGGGAGGCTGTGGACCGACAAGGGCAGGACCTGCGCTGGGTTTTCTGAGCCGCTGGCCTTGGTGAGCACCCTCCTTGGTCAACAGCTGGGCAACTAGGGGCCTGAGGAGAAGGGGGCGCCGGCACCAAGTTCGGTTACTCTCCTGTTCGGCGTGAACTTCCTGCAGGAAGTGGAAACTGTGTGCTCTGTCTTCCAAAGTATTGCTTTGCATCCCACTTCCGGGGAGGCCAGGAAGTGGCCTGGCCGCCGCTGTCCCCGAGGAGGGGCAGAGAGGCTTCCCTGCCTGCCAGCGACAGACAGCTGGGGCCTGGCACCTGCCCAGAACGGACAGCACTGCCCGGCCTCCAGGGAGAAGGGCCAGCAGGGTCCGTGTGCCCGCTGTCCCTGCCCTCCAGCACCATCCGGGGACCTGAGCAGCTGGCGCAGGCCCCGCAGGCCGGGAGCACTCCCTCCCTTAATGGGCTTTTCCTCCTGTGCTGAGACAGCAGTGCAGGAGACAAATGAGCCTCTGCTCGCCTCGGCCCGGGAGGGCAGCGATTCTCACCGCCCCAGCTCGCCCCAGGCGGGTTCTCGCAGCTGCGGCCCAGACCCAGAGCCCCAGGTCGGGAGACAGGGCCTGGGGCAGTGGCCAGCAGCTTGTGCACACGCCCCCCGACTGGGCGCTCACCTTCCAGACTGACACCCCGGCGTCTTGCCCACAGCTGGCTCTCGGGATTTGGGCAAAGCAAAAAGAAGCAAAAACTCAGGCTCATCCGCGGGTTTTAAAGGGGTTCGCTGTTGCATGTTTCCGGCACCAGCTGAGAGCCCAGAAGGGGCTGGGAAAATAGGAGAAGCCGCTCAAGGCTGAGCTGGATGTAGAAGCTGCCCTGCCGCCGCCTGGGCTCCCAGAGGGCAGCACAGACAGGAGCAGCGCAGAGGTGGGGAGGACGGAGGACTGGGAACTGTGTGGCGAGGCAGAGGCAGGAGGAGTCATCCTGGGGATTTTAAGCAACCAAACCGAGTCCAGTTTCTACGAAGTTGCCTGTGCCCCGCGGGAGCGATCGTCTCCTTCGGGTCTGTGCCTGAGCTGGGAGCATTTGTGAGCCAGGTGACGTAGTGCCCGTCCAGCCGCGTCGCCACGGTCTAAGGAGCCCCACAGATGTGCGGGCACCATGCCGAGGGCTGAGGGTAAGACAGTGGGTGACAGCAGCTCCCACGTGGCGCCGCCCCGGGAGAGGAGACCGGGGAAGAGGCTCCTGGAAGGCGCCGAGCCGGGCAGGAGGCTCGGAAAGGAGACTGGCGCCATGCTCGAGGGCGTGTGGCCCGGGAGGGGCAGTGAGCCACTGTGCTGCGGGTGCGGGGCACACTGAGGATGGGCCAGCGAGCGCAGGGTCGGGCGCAGGCTGCACCCAGCCCCGAGGAGACAGACTAGGAAGAGCGGCGGGCGGAGAAAGCCCCAGAGAGGACGAGCTGGCCGCTCTGGGGAACAGTGCGCAGTCGAGCGGGGTCCCGGCCGCAGCCCGGCTCGCCGAGAGCTCGTCCAGGCCCCGCAGCAGTGCGCACCTCGGGGCCGCGGGGGCTCTTACCCCGGGAGCTTGGACAGAGCCCCGAGTGTGGAGCGTAAGGGAGACTGGCACCCTTGGCGAGGGTCACGGGAACCCTGTGCAGTCCTGTGCCCGCCACCGGCCTGCGCGCCGAGGACGACAGGACAAGGGCTGGAGTCTGGACGCCTCTGCGCCCCTCGGCCAGGTGGTTCTGTTCGGGCCCGTTCCAGGGAGCCTGGGTTCCGAGGCGTGGGAGGCGGCAGCCAGAGGCAGAAGTCAGATCAGTGTCTGTCTGTCTCATACCGAGCCTGCCTGAAGCCTCTGTCCGTCCATCCTGTAGCGCGCCCTCCATTTTCTGTGTTTGGCTCCAGCCTCGCTTCTGCCTCCCCCTCGGCCCCTCGGCACAGGCTGTGCCCTCGGCCTCTGCCTCCGGGCTGTGCCCAGCTTCTTCCTTCGCCTGCAGCGCTTTCATCCGTGGCAGCCCCTGCAGGTCCCCTCCCAGCGGGCTGTCTCCTCACACGTGATCCCTGGCTGCTCCCCACTCCTAGGCTTCGCCTCGATTTTGCCTGTTTGTGGCCGGTGTCTCCTGCGTGTCCGGCAGGGCCCACCGCTGAGCTACAGCCGTCTCCAGCCTGGCTCGCGCTTTGCTCCCAGCCTGTCCCCTTCACGCTGAACGCGGCTCCGCCTCCAGCTCGTCCCCAGTGCCACGAGGACTTCAGACACGGCCGCTGAAGGTCTCTGGGAGCCCGGCCCAGACCTTTCAGTCACGGCCTCCGGAGAGCTCTGCTCTTTTTCCCTAAGTTCACGACACCAGAACTTGCTCCCTTCGAGTAGTCTCAGAGAAGCCAGCTAGCTTTGCAAAGACCCTGGTGAGCAGTCTGGGGGGCACAGGGGCCTGAATGGAATCACAGCCTGAAGTCAGGGTTTAGGAGAGATGAGGGGCCTCGGTTACGGCGACCACCTCGGCCTCCTGCTCCCTCTTCCAGCGGCGCTTGCCCTCCGTGTTCAGCCGGACCCAGCTCCCAGAGCGGGAGACAGACTCGGAGACGCGCGCCGGCCACAGGCTATGGATGGAGCTCGCTGCTCATTCCCTCCCGATCCCTGCAGGGTGCAGGACTCCCGGGTGGGCAAGAGATGCCCAGGTGCCACTGCCCGCCTGCCCTGGTCCGTGGTGAGCAGCCCCAGGCTGCGGGACACCGGCACAGCCAGAGGGGAGCCCGACCAGGAGCCCGCTCTGTGGACTGGTGGGCGCCCGGCTCCCCAGAGCCTCCCTGCTGAGGAAGAGGAAGCCATCAGAAGAGGCAGACAGGCGAGAACGGAGGTGCCGCCCCTGGCCACCGAGCTGGCGCTGTCTTCATTAACGTCCTCGGAGCAGGCGGCCTGGCGTCCAGCTCTGGCCTCGGAGCCCCTGGCCGAGACCCCGAGACCTGCCCTGCAGCAGCACGAGGGACTGCTCCGCAGAGCTGCAGCCACGGCCCGGGAGCCGAGACGCCCCGTCAGCACCGCGGAGCCTCGCAAGGGCCCGCCTCCCGCGGCCACGCAGCCTGTGCTCCTTCTCCGCCTTCTCGCCCTCTCGTTGGCAGCATGAACCGGGTGACTGGCCTCTGCGGTCTTAGAGGAAGCGGAAGCCCCTTCCAGAGAGGGTGACAGGGCCCCGGCAGAGTAAGCCCGGCCTCACAGGAGCTAGGAACACACCGCCTAGGAGAGTCGAGGGGCCCGACGGGGACGGTGGTCCGCCGCCACCCTGCCCACTCCTAAGCAGGCGGAGCAGCGTTCACAGCCTGGCAGTGGAGCACCATTCAGCTAGTCGGATTCGACGAAAACACGTACGAGCCGGCCTAACTGAGCCGGGCAGAGGCCACCAGCCAGGGCCGCTGGACTGACAACACAGCCCAGCAGGGTCTTCCTGGCGACACGCTGCGTCCCACCTGCGCCCTGCCTGTCCCAGTGCCCACCCCAGCCCCCGCCCCTCGAGCAGACCATCTACTCACTTTCCAGAAGCCCATCATGCCGCCCTAGCCGGCTCCCACCAGGTCTGCAGCCTCAGCCGCAGCCGCAGGGTGCGCTCGGCCTCTGCCGCCCTCTGTGTCCTTATCAGGGAGGGCGGCGCCCAGCTGGGGCTCAAAGATTACAGCCTGAGGCGGGTGGCACTGTGGGACCCTGGCTGTGGCTGCTGCTTTCTCGGCTTACTTGGCCATCTGTAGCGAGTCTGGGCACAGGGCCCCAAGGAGCCAGGTGCCTGGGAAGCCACTGCCAGAAGTGGCAAGGTGGTGGGCCTTCCCCCCGGGCAGACTTTTCTTGCAATAACACCCAGGACAATGATGGGGGCGGTGGCATCTGCCCAGAGAAGCTTTACCCAGTGAATGAGACTCCACGCCCCAAAATGGCAGTTGGCAGATGGCAGAGGGACCAGGAGGCCCAAAGCAACGCGACCATGAGCCCTCTCCTCCTGAGGCTGGGCGGCACAAAGAGGCCGCCGTGTGTCCTGCAACCCCGGCGGCTGCTGGTCAGGGTCTTCCCGGGAGGGGTCTGGGCCCCCGTGCCGCCAGGCTGAGCCAGGGCAGGCCCTCGGGGAGCAGCCTCGGGCTTCCCGGCTCTGCCCAGAGCTGAAGCAGCTCCGCTGCGGGCAAAGCCCACCGGAGCCCAGGCCGGCCATGTGCCGGCGGCGGGACAGCCCCGCCCTGGTCAGTGCAAGGCCCCATGGTCACGTTCACTGGCCCTTCAGCAGGAGGCCCCGGGCCAGGGAACGAGCCATGGCTTCTGTCTCTTGAAGGGGCCAGGAGGCTCTGAACACGAGCGGAGAGGCCCATGAGACAGCGTTCCAGACACAGTGCCCAGCAGCTGCTCAGGAAGCCGGGCCTGGCCGCGCCCCGCCGCAGGGCGGAGGAGGCACGCGCTCCTCCCTCAGGAGTCCCCAGGCGCCCAAGGCGTGCCACTGCGATGTAGGAATGCCTGGAGGAAGAAACCGCGACCCCGCGGCTCAGACCGGATGCTTCCAGGTCCCCAGGGCCGGAGCGGAGGCTCAGCTCCTCGGGAGCCCGCTCACTCCCGCCGCGCAGCAGAGCGCCGCCCACTGCCAGCTCCAGGCCGCCGCAGGCAGGAAGGGCCGGCGCCTCAGGTCAGCGTCTCCCACTCGGATCCCAGTGCGCTGAGGCCCGATCCGGGGCTGCAGGGCCACGTGTCACCCTCTCCCGCGGGGTGTCCCCAGGATGTCCACCGGTTCTCTGCCATCTCTGAGGGCCACACGCTTGGTGCCCAGGCCTAGGGCACGAGCCCAGCTTTATGACTGTGGACCTGGCTTCGGCGCTCCTCCAGCTTCGGGGACAATCCTATCCGGAGAAATACTTGCCCGATCGGACTGCGACCGGGATGAGCCTTCTGCCTGAGGACCGGCTGGAGGACTTGCTCAGACCCCAAGGGCCTCAGGCGCTGTGATGCTCCGGGGCAGAACCACGCTGGACCTTCATGGCCGCGACTCCTGGTTGCTCTAGGACGTCAGGGCATGCTGCCCTCGAGGGACGTGCTGAAGCTAGGGCGGCAAGCCCCCGTCTGCCGTCCTTGGGACCCAGGGCAGCAGGGATCCGGCCCACGCTCAGCGTCTCCTCTGTCTCATTTCTCCCTACTTACTGTTTTGCCTTGTGCTGTCGGACTCACAGGAGCCCAGAACTTACTGCAAACGTTCTGGTTTCATCCCCTTTCCGTTTCCTGCACCCCATCTTTCAGCTTCTCCCTTTGAAAGTCCCTCTCGCTGCACCCTGAATTTATTTATCAAATCTACACATTGTGCTCGTTAGGCTCTGGGTGCAGGTCCAGGCTCAGGGTGAGATTTCCACTCACACCGGGCTTTTATTACTCTAGGAGGTCTTTACTACACCAGGCCCCGTGCACACGGAGGCAACTGAGGTGCGCAGAGATGGAAAGTCTTCCCAGAGGCCCTGGGTCTCATCTCCAGCACCAGGAAAAAAGAAAGAAAACAAAGGACTGTACTCCAGCTGGTTAGCGCCAAGGTCATGGGGCAGGAGCGGCGCCAGGGCCCGAGTTTGCTATTTGGCTCTGGGTTATGCTCTCTTGAGTCCACACTCAGCGGATTCACTTTCCTTAACACCTACGGAGCCGACAACCTGGAGTCTCGTCTGAGCGTTCAGCTTAAGAAGCTGACAGATAAGATGAAAGAGGGGGCCGGAGGTTTAGCTCAGTGGTTCTGGAGTTTGCTGAGCAAGTGCGAGGTCCCTGGCTTGATCCCAGTAACCACATACAATGATATGTTATTGGCCGTGGTGACTCACGCCCACCAGCAATCAATACCACATACCACAGTGCCAGGCGTGGTGGCTCACGGCTGTCATCTCAGCACTCGGGAGGCAGAGGCAGGAGGATTGCTGAGTTCGAGGCTTGCCTGGGCTACATGGTGAGCTCAGAGCCAGCCTGAACTACAAAGCGAGACCCTGCCTCAAAAAAAAAAAAAAAAGGATGAAAGAGGGTTTTTGAGTTTTTGATTATGAAAGAAATAACGTCTTCACTGAAGAAAGGAGTTTGAGCGGTGAGGGGTTGTGCGTGACCTCCTCCCCGCCAGTGCCCCACACGAGACAGAGGGCCCTCCACCCTCTCACCTCGCTTGCAGTACTCTGATGAGCTAATTCTACCAGAAACAACATTACAGAGCACTTGTATGAGTCCTCCTGTGTCCTCTTTTCATCCTCATTAAATCTTACAGCTGTGTCAGAATTTTAAAGAAATAAAATGTTAGAGACTATGATGCTTTTGTGCCTCCCACCCTCCATCTGAGAGGAAACTGGCTAACTTGAATTTGGTGCTTCTTTGGTGAACCTATGAATTTTCACTACAAAAAAATATTTATACCTTATCTAGAAAGGGAGATTCAGAAAATCACAATGCCACACCCACGACCCAGGTAGGGAAGAGGTTGGAGGAGCCCACGCCCTGGTCCCGTCTCTGATTCCTCCCCGTCACTTCTTCTCCCCTTAGCCGCTGTGACCTGTTCGTCACTCCCACGCTCTCGTGACACCTCGGCCCCGTGGACACGCCCACACAGTTTCCGCATGTAACCTGCCTGTGGGTGAGCCAACTGTGCCCAAGGATTCTGCATTTTTTTTTTTTTTTTTTTGCTTTTTGAGACAGGGTCTTGCTTTTTTGTAGTTCAGGCTGGCCCTGAGCTCACTGTGGTGCCCAGGCAAGCGCCGCGAACTCAGCAATCCTCCTGTCTCTGCCTCCCGAGTGCTGGGATGACAGGCGTGAGCCACCACGTCCGGCATTGTGGTATGTGGCATTGATTGTTGGTGGGCGTGTCTCCACACCCAGCATTCTATGTGGTTACTGGGGATCGAACTCAGGACCTTGCGCTTGCGAGGCAGGCGCCGGAACCACTGAGCTAACCCTCCGGCCCAGGATTCTGCATTTTGATGAGACACGGTATTCCTGAGATTCAGTTTGTAGTCTATTCATTTTCACTGCTGTATCTTATTCCATTGTAGGCAGATACCGCATGGTGTTCATTAACTTCTCTGCAACTGGATTGGGAACAGAGCAGCCTTCTGCTGGTGAAGCATCACTGCTATGAACAAGTTTCTTGGTGCCTGTGTGCAAAGTCTGACCTGGCTTACGCTAGCAGTCCAGTTACGCAACTGAATGGGTGCCCACAGCTTTATTAGATAATGCTGAGCTGTTTTGGAAGCTGGTTTTCCAATTTTCACTCTCCGTAGCCAGCATGCAATCACTCCCTAAGTGATCCACACTGGGTATTGTCAGACTTCTAAATTACTGTTCATCTAGGGAGCGGAAAACAGTATGACGCTGTGGTTTTAATTTGCATTTCCCTGATTACTGATGAGGTCAGACATCTTTTCACATGTTTATTAGCTGTTCATTTTTTTCTTTCTTGTGAAATTCCTGCTCAGGCGCTCTGCCCGTTTTCTGTGACGCTGTTTGTCTTTTCCTCACTGCGATGTATGTAGCACTTCTCTACCCAGCCTGAAAGCTAACGGCTTGCTAGTCACACGGACAGAAGCATCTTCTTCCAGCATGTGCCTCATCTTTTTGCCTTTTCAGGTGGCATCTTTTGATGAGCAAAAGTTGTCAATTTAAATGTAGTCAAATGTATTAATGATTTTTTTTTGAGACAGGGTCTCGTTTTGTAGTTCAGGGTGGCCCTGAGCTCACTATGTAGTGCAGGCCAGACTCAAACTCACAGCAATCCTCCTGCCTCTGCCTCCCGAGTGCTGGATGACAGCCGTGCGTCACCACACCCGGCGTGGTGGCGTGTGATTACCAGGGATGGAACTCAGGACCTTGCGCTTGCCAGGCAGACACCGGAACCACGGAGCTAAGTCTCCCACCCGTTAATGACTGTTTATGGTCTGCTCCCACTGTCTTGTTTAAGAATCTCTGCCTGCCTTGAGTTCGTAAGTTTCCTCCTGTACCGTAAGGGCAGCCGTCAGCAGCTCCTCTGACTGGCGTCCAGGCGGGCACTGCTCTGCTCCCTGCCGAGGGCTTTCAGCGCGTGGCTCCCGGGCTGCCGCTGCGAGCCGGGCGCAGCACCTCCGGCCGGGAGCAGGGGCCGGGGGCCGAGAGCAACAGGGAGGCTGCCCAGCCTCGTCCCGCACACACCGGCCCTGACTTCCCTTTCTAGGCTCCGCCCTGCCGCAGGGGCCTCGGACTGAGTCTTCAGCGAGCGGCCTTTCGGTGGCCGCGTCAGTCCGGCCTTTCGGGTTCACGTCTGCCCCTTCCCACGTCTCACTGCTGCGCGTGGGGAGCGCATCCCCCTCCCGGAGAGAAACATGGCGACACCACTTACTGAGCGGGCCGCCTGTCCGCACTGCGCCCCGTGGAGGTGTCGGGCCGCGGGCCTGCGGGCAGGGGCCTGTGCCCCGGCTCCAGAGCCTGGGTGTGCGCGGGGCGCCCCAGGCCTCCTCCAGCGCGGCCTCCCAGGCCCCGGGTGCGGAGACGCTGCGGTCACTCACTTCGCTCCAGTCTCAGTCCCGGCTCCGGGAAGTCTGAGAACTGAGCACTTTTCCCACAGGCAATAATGGAAAACAATGGGTTCTGACGCCCTACGCGGACACTTCTAAACTCATCTAACGAGTTGGGCGTTGATTTCTCCCCTTCGGTTCTGCGTGGTTCTCAGAGTTTTCCTGCTGGCTTCACTGCTGCATCACGGGCACTCTTCAGAGCCCTCTGAGCAACACCTTCTGCTATGACGGAGCAAGAGCAAAGCGCACCGTGAACGGCTCAAGGCCCCGCACAGCTCTCTGGGGTCCGGGGAGCAGCGCCCAGAAGCAGAGGCGGCTGGGGTCGGGGCGAGGCGCACCACGGACTCATGCCCTTGGGGGGTTTTCAAGTTGGATTTTTTATTGGACTGCAGCAAAATTATGAACACTGAGCAGGTATCTTTGAACTTCTCAGTTCAAGTAGTGGAAAGCTGGAGTCTGGGGCTGCTCGCCATAGGCGGTGTCGCTGTGTTCTTTCCTTCTTTTACGTTACACTAAGCTCACAACAGAGCTGGACGGCTTCCTGCTCTTTCTGTTCTCTGCAGTGGTTTTTCTATGAGAGGAACTAATCATTGCCTACAAAGTAGCATGGTCTCGAAGTTCATCTTTTTATCTGTTGCTTTGGAGACAGGATCTCTCTGTGTAGTCCATGTTGGCTTAGAACTCACTACATACGCCAGACTCAGTGATCCTCCCACCTCAGCACCCTAAGTGCTGAGCTTCTGGCTTGTCCCACCACGCTCGGCAGGAGGGCCTTTAAAATGAAAGACTAACTCTGTGGAAGAGCAATTGGATTTGCTTTAATTATAATAATTTTTAAATATAATAAAAATCAGATAACTTAAAAAAGTAACAAAGTATCTGGTACTGTCGGTGCTGGGTGTGCACACAATTGGACACCGTGGAAGGTTAAACACAGCCAGAGGGGTCTGGGTGCCACCTGGGAGTCGGAAGGGGTGCTCTGCAGCCGGCGTCTCCGAGCCTCCCTGAGCCCGGACGGCCTCTCCGCGAGGGGCCTGTGCAGGCTGCTGCAGGGCCAAGCAGGGGCCGAGGGAGGCCTGGCGAGCGCGGCTGCACCTGTGCTGCCCTCACGCGCCCAGCATCCTGCGCTCCGGGGAGAGCGGGGCTCTGAGGCGGACCAGGTGACCCTCGCAGGGCCTGCGGTGCATCCTGGAGGGCCGCTCGGCCTCTGCAGCCTCCTCCCCGCGCTCTGGCTCCACCGCGGCGCTGGGCGCTCCATCGGAGGACAGTCCTCCCTGGGTGGCGCTGGGCGGCAGGTGCCCCGAGGGATGTGGCCCCGGGCCTTCGGGCAGTGTGGGCCAGAAACTCAGCCCTGGCAGATATCTGCGCTCCCAGGCCAGCACAGCCATCCGCAAAGCTGCTTTTATGTTAGAAGGTGGAAAGTTTTAAAAATTTTTCCCCCAAAACTAAAGCTCAGGCAATGGCAGGTCCTGCTTTTTCTGTCCACCCCCCTCGGGTCACAGCTCTGACCTCTGTGGAGGACAGTTTGCTTCCACAGTGAGGACATCTGTGGCTGCCCAGGGCCGTGTTAATGCCTCTTTCCACGGCCGGCCAACTGCTGTCACCGTGCCGCGGTCCGCAGGACCGTTGCCCACATGGGTCAGGGTCTCCTGGTGTGGAGCCGGACCTCACGGTCACTGCTCAGTGAAGAGCCCCTCTTCCCACACCCAGCCCGGCGGGCCTGCCACCCCTGCCCTCTGCAGCCCATAGCCAGAGGCCCAGGAGTCCCTTCTCAGACAAGACCTGGTGCCCTCTGACAGGCCCCTGTTCTGTCTGCTAGCCCCACTTGAACAAATCCCCTGCTTTCCTAGGTTAAAAGCACGCAGAAGATGGCACGACCCTCCATTCTCAGGCCACAGCCCAGAGACTTCAACTAATCTTGGCGGCCGGGAGCCAGACACAGGCTGCCAAGCCCCTCTGCAGCAGAGTGGATCTGAGGCGCCACGAAGACCACAGCTTGGAGGGACATGCTTTGGGAGGTGGGGTTCCCGCAGGGCGGGCCCAGGGGGAGGTGAGGTCACGGCTATGTCCTTGGGGGGCACGGGACCGCCACTCTCTTCTCTCTTTCACTGTGGCCACCGTGAGGTGAGCAGCTTGCTCCACAATGAACTGCTGTCCCACAGCCCAGGCAACAGGGCCGATGGCCACAGACCGAAGCCTCTGAAATGTGCAACCAAAAGACCTTTCGTCCTGTTAAGCTGGTTCTCTAGAGACCCTGGGAGGCAGTGACGGAAATCTAATGCACTCTTCACATTCAGTCTCCCGACTACCCTGGAAATAACAGTGTGTACCGCGCAGGGCTCTGCAGGGTTCAGTGGAGCAGTGGGCAGATAGTGTCCAGCAGGCCCCGTGCCCAGTATGCGCTAGGCAAGTATGCTATCATCGTTACTGCCTTCTCTGTATACATCCTGCTGCATCGCACCACGGAGGGCAAAATCCTGGGAGGCTGAAGCCCCACGGGAGGCCGCACGGTGCGTCTGAACAGCACGTTCAGCTCCTCCATGTGCTTTACGCGTCTCTCCGCTGCTTGTAAGGCCAGTACAACAGGATGCTATGGCAGTGGCTGTTGTACTGGTTTTTGAAACTGTATTATTTTTATTGTTGTGCTGTCTCTATTTTTTCCAAACACTCTCCATTTGTACTTGGTTAAACCTGCAGACACAGAACCTGAGGGTATACAGGGCTGACTGTTTCATTTTTATTTCTCCAGGTCTCCAGTCTTTCCAAATTCTCTGGATGTGTCCTCTAGGCAAAGAGCACGTGTCGCTTGTGCTTGTCTGAGGCCTTCGCCTTCCCCAGTGACCCAGACGCGCTGGCTGTGGCAGCAGCACCCAAGCGGCCGCATTGAGATGGAGCCCAGTGGAGGTCACACAGCCCCGCTCTGGAGCAGCTGTCCCACTGGCTCCAAGTTGCTTTTCTTTTTGTCTTTTCTTCCCTGGTACCAGGGATCTGGCTCTCAACCTTGCATTTACAAGACAGGCGGCAGCACCACTGAGCTAAATCCCAGCCCTCTAAGTTGCTTCTTATCCAACCCAAAATGGCTTCACCTTTGATTTTGTCTGCAAAATCAAGCAAGAATGGTACAACATAAACATATACGAAGCAGAGAAAATGTGTAATATAATATTAAACACAAATGGAAGTTCTAACACTTTCCTCACTGACACCACTGGTCTTGCAGTCTGTGGCCATCATCCTGCAGGCCTCTTCCTTTTGCTGAGTCCATCTGCTTATACATTTGTGCATTTAAGAAAGACTATTTTATTACTGTTACTTATGCAGAGGTTTCCTTTATTAGAAGGAAAGTTCTTGGGGGATAGAGATAGCAATAGATTCATCACGATATGTCGCCCAAACACAGGATGGTAAACCTAATAGAAGTGCAGAAATCGCCTCCCTGGGGGCCTTGGGCCCTGCCTGGACAAATAGACGAACGGCTTCTCCTGCAAAGCTGTGCGGAGTTTACAAAGAAGTGAGGTATTCGGGCCTGACTCATGTCTGGTGGACCCACGTCAGCTGCTGGAGACCAGAGGCCACGGCTTTTCCTGACGGGTCACAGCTACCTGTTTAACAACCAGCTCTAAAGAGTTTTCGGGCATTTCTCGGTGTGAAGCCTGCTGTGCGAAGCGGGGACCTCTCTGCTCCCTCCGCTCTCCTCTAACGCTCGGGCTTCACTGACAGCCCCAGAGGGTGGCGGGCCATGCGTCTAGCATGGCTGGGCAGCAGGAAGCACACGGCTCTGAGATGCGTGGCCTCGTGGACGCTGTGTCCCCGTCGTCCACCCGGGTGCCGGGAAGCAGCTGTTAAACGCTCTTCACACGGTGGATCCACTTAGCAGCTCACACTGCTTTACTCCGGAACCGGCGCCTTGGCCATGCCAGGAGAGGGCGCTGCCACTACGCCACCCCCCGGCCCTAGTCCAAACTTCCGCAATTTTACATTCCTCTCCATAAAAATATTCCTGAGCCTGTGTCTTCAACATACTGGTGTTCACTCATTTGTAAGTCCTCTCCTACACTATTGCACTGATGTGTTACATAAATTACAGAACATGCAGGACAGAACCAAAGGGGGAGATCGTTTCCATCCGCACAAACACAAGCCCCGCCCTCCTTCCCAGCCGCCCTTGCCTCCCTCTGGGCCAGGGACCCGCTTCGGGTGCCCTGAACGCCGTGAGGATCATGGGCTCATCTGCAGCCCGGCGGCCTCCGCGGGCCCAGCCACTTTGCGGCGTGTGCCGCCTGCCAGGAGGTCAAGCACCGTGCCACGCTTCCGTGTGGGGTGCAGACCTGCCGCACCCCGCAGTGCTCCCCGGGCAGGCGGCCGAGCGCCTCACTCCACCCCGCCCCGCCCCGGGAGCGCAAAGAGCTGACCCCGTGCGTGTATCGTGGGTCCGGAGCCGGCCGAGCGCGAGTCTCCTGGCGGACACGCGTGACCTCTTCATTTAGCCAGGGGGCGCTGTGCGGGTCTCGAGCCTCCGAGGGCGCCCGGAACCCCAGTACCCACAGTGGCTGAAGAGATAAGTACTTAGCAGTGCTGGAAGGACCTCCGGGGGACAGCGGTGGCTGGCGCAGATAAGAACGGAGCAGGCGTGCGCGGGCAGCCGCAGAAAGACGCGCCGAGGCCGGGAAGCGACAAGGGTGTACGCGCCCTCCCGCCCTCGGCTTCTCCCGCGCTGTGATCGCTGTGCGGGAGGCGGGCGCGCCACACAGCTGTACGCATTTTAAAAAGTACTGTCATGTTTCAGGTGCGCTAAGAAGAAGGGGAAGAAAAATACAGCCACGTACCCACCATTCTAACCAAGAGCAAGCGCTGGACCGGTGAGGCCACGTCTCAGGGCCTTCACCGCCTCCCTGTGGCGCCCCTCACACCACACACCTTTCCACGTCTTGTGTTAGACTCCGTATCCCTCCTCACGACTGAGGACAGCACCATTTTGAGTGTTTTTAAACTTAAGAAATAATTTTTAACATTATTACTTTGGCCTATTAATTCACAAGAAGGACATTTATAAACCACCTGGTTTGTGGCAACGTGAAGCAAAGTCCTTTGTGCCAGTGCTGCCCAGAACCTGCGGACTCTTGCGGCTCTCGGTCCACCATCCTGGCGGAAATCATTGGCACAGACACCGCCGTTTTGCTGCCCTGCAGAGCAGGGCGGGGACATAGTGGCAGGAGGGAGGTGTTGTTTTCCACACAGAGCAGCTGCACAAATTTGGAAGATGGTGCCGGCCGAGGCTGGTGCCTGCCCTTGAGCCGGCCTGGCCCCTCTGCCACCCTAGACAGCAGAGCTCGGATGGCGGGTGCTCTGGGAGTCCAGCCTGTCCAGGGAGTTTGGCCCCTGAAGCCTCTGCGCAGAGGTTTGGCCTCCGAGGCTGAGTCACGCCTCACCAGCTCCGCAAGCGCCGCAGCCTGTGAGAGCCTCGCCGGAGGCTCTGGGGTCCCTCCCCGGCATCCACACCCTGCCCGCACCCCAGCCTCCAGGGAGGACCCAGAACTGGGGCGGGTTCAGGGTGTGTGGGGGCCATGCAGTAGGGAGTGCCCTGGAGGGTGTGGCTAGTTCTAGGTGGGCACAGGCCGCTCAGCCACACTCGCCAAGAGCCCAGGTCCAACGCGAAGGCCTCTGCTCCCCGTGACGGCCCAGCCGCACCTCCACCACCCCGCCACTTGCTTGAGACCCTGCCACATGGAAGCGTCAGGGAGGGCGTCCTCACCCGCTGGGTCACATGGCAAAAGCACGTCTGGATACGAGCGATCGAGGCCTTGCTCATCTTTTGTCAAAACTGTTGGTCAGAAGGGGCCTCTGGTCGCCCAGCCGCGTCCCCACGGAGCCATGCGCTTGACTGTGCTCCGGCTCTCTGGACAGCAGAAGACAAAGTGACTGCTGCCGGTGACAGTCCGGCGGCGTCTCCTGGGGGCCAGCGTGGCCGCTCTGCTGAGACTGTACCTCCGCCAGGCTCGGGCAGAAGGACTTCCCTGTGGATGGGTCACGCTGACCCGTGCTTGTGTCTCCGTGCTCCTGTCCTGCTCTGGCCCCCCTCCACCACAGGAGTGGCACCGCCTCACCCGGAACCCGTCACGCAGAGCCTGGCCTGAGCGTCCTAATCGGTGTCAGTTGTGCTCAGCTTTTGGTACACAGATTGCACAATTCACTGTCTTGTCTTTTCTAATAATTCTGTGAATCCATCTTGCATTCCTGGTAATGACATAGGCCCCTAAGATAACCAGTCATGACTCACGCACAGTCGGTACCAATAATCACGGGATTTTCCCATGATGCCACGCTGTTTGGATTCCCCTGCTCCTCTGCCCTCTGTTGGGCAATCTCAGCCATGCCAGAGCCAGGAATCAGCACAGATGCCTGAGTGGGGGCACTGATCCAGCCGCTTCCCTCACCAGGGCTGCTCTCTGAGAGGTATTCCCAGCAGGCGGGGCCCATCGGGCCTCAGGAGGGTCCAGCAAGGCCTCCTGCAGGCTGGGATGACATCAGCTTCAAAGGAGAAGTCACAGGAAAACTCGCTTTTGCTCCACAACTTTAACCTGACAGAATGGCCTTCAAAGGAAAATTTAGGTTAGACAGGATTAGAACTTAATCACACTCACTTTCTGACAGTAAAGTAATACAAAAGCATTTTTCTGATCCCGACTTAAAGAGCCATTCCTCCCAGGCCTGCACCCGTTCTCCCCGTCTCGGTACCCCACCTGCACCTAAGCAAGACAAAGTGGACCCCACACATTCTGCAACTCATCTACTATCAATAGCAGGCTCAGATCACCCCAAGTTATCTATCAGCCCTCCATCACCTCCTGTTTAACGTCTAATGTGCGCTGCAGGCTGGTGTCAGGGAGTGACCCCGCACAGTGCCTACAGAACTCTTCCCTCCCCGGGCCTCTGCTGCGCCCACCCTACGCCTGTGTAGCTGTGTGACTCTGACAAGCCGCTCGCTGGGCCTGTGCCTCACTGGCACAGGCACCTCGGGCTCCTGCTGGCTCGGGCCCAGCACACGGGGCTCCCCTCGGGCCTCAGCACCCCGCCACCCAGAGCAGACCCGCCCGCACTCCTTAGCAGGGCTCCCCTCTGAGGCCTCTGTGTCCTCCAAACAGTGGCCCCGAAACACCCC
>PVIC010001408.1:18592-92439 GCA_004025085.1 Thryonomys swinderianus | reverse complement strand
GAGGGGAAGGAATAAATATGATACAGAAAGAAAATAAAAGAGCATGTATAAGGGGGGAGGAGGGGGGAGTGGGTAGGGATATGGGTAAAAATGAGAATTAACTTGTGGCATATACTGGTACAAATTTCCCAATGTTATATGTGATTTTGAGATGTATATAAATTGTACCAATAAAGAATTCAATTAAAAAAAAGTTTTGTTGAATTCTATTCTGAAGACTGAGCTTATGAGTTACCTATATGTCCATATGCCTGAATTTACAATTAATCAGCAATTTCTATACAACATATAGATCATAAATGTACCCTCGAACTCTTTGGAGATAAGAGGTCACTGGGGAATCAGGGAGGTAGAGAGACAGGAGGAGAATGAAATAGGGTTAGCAGATTTATGAGGATCACCTATACCCTAGAATCTCATATATGCCAGGGGGTAATAGAGGATAAAAGGACATATGTACAACAGTACCAACTGTATGCTATAAGACCATTGGAGACTTTGCACACCTTTTTATAATAGTACAGAAGAAGAAATAGGGCAGCCTAAGAATCTTTTACTTCTGGGTATTGCTTCTGACAGGAAAATAGGAGAGGGTGTGGGGATAAGAGGTAAATAGAGGGATCTAGGAGTAGATGGCAAAATAGAAGCTAGATTCCCCCCACCCTTTTTTTTTTTTATCTTGCCTGGTCTCTCATTGCAGCTCTAGGAGCATGCCTCCTGTGGAGGGGTGCAGGAGATATCTCTGGCTCCTCTAGGACCTGGGTCCTCACAATGCAGCTCTGGGGTGGGGTTGGGGCTGGGTGGAGGCCCTTAACCCTCTGTGGTGGGGATGGCACCCAGGGTCCATACCTGACTCCTCACTGCACAGCTCTGGGGTACAGTGTGTTGGTGGGCAGGCTTCAGTCCTCCTCTGCCTTCGAAAACGGAATGGCACCTGGTGTGGCCAAGTCCACGCTACTCCGGGGTGCAGTGGGCCGGATGGGTGGCCCCCAGTCTGTCGCCGCCGCCGGAAATGAATGACGCCCAGTAGCCAAGTCCCTCAAACATCTTCTTTCATATAGATTGTTGACTCATTGTCATCACCCTCACAACCAAAAGCTCTATGATCTATTACTAAAGAAGCTTTCCTAACACAGGTATGCTTTTTGTTTTGGTATGTCATAATGTATTTATGTTTAGAAGCACTAGACAGCAACTAAGCACTGCATGGGGGGGGTCTTTAAAGAGAACTCGCCCACAAAAATGGTTAAAGTGTGCTAAATAGTCTTTAAGAAAGACAACTGTATGACAAATAATAAAGCAAGAAAACAAGGTCAGAGACTGCCCCTGTTTGCCTGCAACATCAATTGACAAATTTTCACTGCTCTCTTATATCTGTCAGTGGCCACACAAGTACTACAAATACTGATTTGGGAGTTGGGGAGTAGGCAAAATTGCAAAAACAAACAATAGATCATAAGATTCAGTCACACTTTGTTCACAAAGAATAGTTAATGTTTGAATATAAAAACATAAAGATAAGATTCTGTGTGGAAAATTGAATAAAAATACAAGGTCAAGGAGAAAAAGGAATGATGTTTCTTCTCTGACTTTACTGAGGAAAAACCGTCAATGCATTTCATAACTATATGATGATCATTTCATATAGTAAAACCCATTTAAAAGGCTGATATGTCTCACATGCTGAATACATGCAAAAATTTAGATTTGAAACGTTTAAGTTTGCAATGAAAATTTTGAGTATCAACTTAGAATTCTGGGCCTGATTTTGAAGCAGAAATCTTTGAATAGCTATGTGTTAGTGAACAAGTCAATTGTATTTTGTCTCTCAGCTTCTGCATACTATGAAAACAAAGGTCTACCTGAAAGAATTATTATTTTTATGAATTATGAAATAATATACAAAAAATCTTTATAAAATTAAAAATTATAACTGCAATTATAATTAATACTATAACAGGTATATGATTCTAGGACAGTGATCGTGAACCTATGGCATATGCTCCTCAGAGGGCTCTTTGTTTTCACTGAAAGCTCTCAAATGTTTGACATCATTGTTCTAGGACATAGATGGACTGTGAAGCCATTAGTAAATGTCGTAAAGGGGTTTTTTCCATCATTATTAAGGAATAACTAGTGGAAATGGATGATATGTCTGTAGTCAACTAAGCCTAAAGCATGTTAGGCTAAAACATATTTCTGAAATATGACTACTATTGTTAATTAAAATGGGAAGATATTTTACTTAATATCCTATAGGCATTTTTATAGATAACAATTTTCAAAATATAGTATGCTTGATTGAGACAGGGAATAAAGGAAGTCTTTAATGATTAAAAGAATGGAAATCCTTTACAACCAAGAATTGCTGTTTAAAATACTAGAATCCTGCTGGGGTTTTATCATACATCTCAATACCACCTGCATTTCTCTTCAGCACACATTCCTAAGAAAAATGATGCTTTGCTGGACAAAAACTAAGCTTTCTAAAATGTAAATGAAGACAAATCAGTGTCTATTTATAGCAAACAGTAAGCTGGTGGCATGTAATTAATCGTACACAGTAATGAGGAGATGCATTTGGAGTTTAAGAACATTCTAAGCCCATCTCTGCTGCAGTCAGGGGAGACTATCACACACTCCCATCTGGCACAAACAAAATTATTCTCAGCTCTGTGTCCATGTTGCACATCCGTGCACCCTCGCAAATGTGACAGATCAACAATGGAACAAACAGGACAACAGATTGATCTAGCGACTTGCCCGCAGCAATGAATCTGATGTGGCCATGAACACAAGAGCAGTGCAGTGCATTACAATGAAGCTTCCCAGTCTCAGGCACTTTTCCTTTTTCTGTATGCTTGACTTTTTCCATGGCATGTCCTTAAATCTTCACCTGTTCCCCTCTTAGGAATGTAACAATTACATGCTAACTCACTAATTAAATACTGTCATTAATATGACTGAGAGATACATGACAACTCTTAAGAAACTAAGTACTTTCCTGTCACACCACACAAAGCATTCTATTAATGTCACATTTAGTTCAAGTTTATAAAGAAACAGACTAAAAAAAAGAACACTGCCATGGAGCAAGTCTGGCCTCTGCCAGGCCCATAGTTTGCATTTGAAAAACAGGACTCAGTGTTCATAGTTAATCACAAAGGGTGACACCACTTTGACGGCCATGTTAAGTACAATGGCAATGTTGGTGTCTTATTCTCTTTCATGAGCTCTAGCCCTTGCTCTTCTGCTGACTGCCATTTGAGCAAGGAGTCAAACTGGTAAGACTTAGCTCAAAACAACCTTTCACAAGAAGTTTCAACTCTGTATTTATTAATTTATTTCCATAGATTAAAACACATGTAACACAAAGAGATCAGAGGGAGTTTTCTCAAGTTCTGCTGACTGCAATTATTAGAACTGGAATGTGATGGAATTAAATAAATACCAGTAAAATATGCTATGAACATGGTATAAATCATATTTTTAAAGAAATAATTTTCCTACTTTTTTAATGTTTCTGAGATGTACCTGTATTGCCTTGTCCATTCCCACTCCTCAAAACAGCTAGTATTAAGTGGCTCACTTTTCAATAGACAACAAAATAAAATCAAGGAAGCACTTGACCTACACATGCTGTTCCCAGGTCTCATCCACCTGTCTGCCTCCACAGGAGAGACCTGCAAAAATAATAATACATGCTCTAGTAGCTGTTTCCCCAACTGATCTAGAAATGCCTCAGCCCTCTAGAAAGGGCCCAAGTGGGCTCATCTTTCAGGTTGCAAAGTTTTTCTGGATCTAGGGGAAGAAATACTGCCCAGCTAGGCTGAAGCACAGCTTGTATCCCCACATTCACATTCCTAATGAGCTCCTATACCTCTGGAGCGAAAGAAGAGATTCTACTCTGGCCTCCCTACCATGCCTACCCTGCATACTTTCTCACAACCCCTGTGTTCATGTAAGTAAACCAATAAAGGACTTATCTCTGTCTTGCATGCTCCACTATGTTGTCTGATACTCCAGACAAGCCTGAGTCCCACCAGGTTCTGCTGGTTCATGCTCAAGCTTTTATCTTATCCACCCTACATACATTTTATCTACATGAGTGACACAAATATGGTTCTATCAAGGGAACCAACATCATTCTGTAATGTGTAATTATAATTATCTCCTGAAATAGAATTCTGATCCTCATGAAAAATGGATGAAATACAGAAGAAGGGGTAAGAGCTGCATATTTACAATTAGGCAAATATGATATTATAAGACTATACAGGAAGACTTTAGGACAGGGACATTTTATCTTAAGTCATTCTGTACAGCAATATTGTAAAGCTATCATTTAACAAATACATTCTTGTCTGATATTAATGATGACTATTAAGAGCGATGAACCAGGCTTTTTAGTTAGGAGCCAGAAACAATCACTGTGGAGAAATGAGTAAGGACAGTAGAGGGAGGTTATGAAGACGAGACACAAGAGGCTAATTGCCTCTGGCATGGATGGCAGAGTACAGACTTACTTAGCAAAATTCCTTTTCAAAAAAGGTATTGAGATGAGATATGAAGTCCATTGTCCTGGTACCAGGAATCACAAATCAGTACAGACCACTGAGCAATAATTTTAAACCCATCTTTCAAAAAATAAGAAGAGTGGGCCGGAGGGTTAGCTCAGTGGTTCCGGCACCTGCCTCACAAGTGCAGGGTCCTAAGTTCGATCCCCGATAACCACATATAATGCTGGGCGTGGAGACTCACGCCCACCAACAATCAACACCGCATACCACAATGCCGGACGTGGTGGCTCACGCCTGTAATCCCAGCACTCGGGAGGCAGAGACAGGAGGATTGCTGAGTTCGCGGCGGCTTGCCTGGGCACCATAGTGAGCTCAGGGCCAGCCTGAACTACAAAGTGAGAACCTGTCTCAAAAAGAAAAAAAAAAAAAAAGAAGAGTAACAATAAAAACTGCAATAGCAACAATTCATTTATTGAATGCTTACTGTGTGCCAGATTCTTCCTGAGCTTTTGTAAGATATTTATTAAATAAGCAAAATGGGCTTTACAAACAGGTCTTTATTATCCCTAAGCTGATAATGAAATGAAATCAAGGTCAGAAAGTAAAATGGTAGTTGTTGGGCTGGTGAGAAGAGGAGATAAAGAGTTATTGTTTGATGAATATAGAGGCTGGGTTTCACAAAGTGAAAAGAATAAAGCAGGTGGGGTGGTGATGGTTAAACATTAGGAATGTGTTTAATGTCATTGAATTGTGTATTTGAAATAGTTATGATCACAAATTTTATATCATATCACAATTTCAAAAATTAAACAAAAAATGTCCAAAGAAAACCTAGAAAACTGTTTTCCAAACATCATGTAGAATTCAATGTTGAATTTTACTGGCACATATATTCTTCTGGATAGTACTCACACTTCAAGCTTTGGTGAACATGAGAAAATGTAAGCAACACCATAAAATGGTCCTCCAAACGATTGTCACTATACTAAAGTCCAAAAGTGTGCTATTAACTCTGGGAATAAATGTAATTGTTGTGGATCACTCAGTAACCAAAACCTTGAAAGCAGCTCAGAAAAAAAAAAAAATAAAGAAACTTTTTTTCCCCCTGATACCAGGGATCAAACTCAGGAACTTGCACTTGTGAGGCAGGGGCAGCACCACTGAGCTAAATCCCTGGGCCACTTGTTCTTATTTCTACAATTCAAGAGAAGAGTTGGTGGTCTTTTCTGCAAAAATTCATTCCTTAATGGAAAACCTGTACTTTGTTTAAAATTAAGTAAACAAACAGTGCTCTCACTGTAGAGTTCAGGCTCCATAATGTGAGTTCAAGACTCCTTGTGATCTCAGTGGTTGATGGCCCCGACTCACCTTGCTAATGTCATCACCACCACCTCTGACTCTCACTTTCTTCCTCATCAACCATCACTGTGTCTGCAGCTCCAGAAGGGCGCTGAGAACATAAAGGAAGCTTCTACGTGTGGCTGAATGTATGTGTGAGCTTGCTGATACTTATTTACTGTTCAAATGGGTTTTGAAGGAACCATCTGTACAAATCATCATTTAAGTCACCAAAATCTCCTCTGCAGGCCTGTAATTCCTCATAGGAGCTCCCTGATAATACTGAATCATGGCTTTTACCACACAAGCTGCTCCATGGCTCAGGCTCAGCTTCTGCTCTCTCAGATGTAAAAAATAATGGCTATTCATATACCCATCATGACGATTAGATAAAATTACCCATGTATTCAGTGAAAATACATGAGTTTCATAGAGGGAGATTTTTTTATGTTCCCCCAATTTTATATTAGTACCTTGGGGGGCATGGGCTCTTTGCTGAATGCTTGGAATGAACAATCAATTAAGTGAATGTGTCAAGGGTACCACGTGGCACCTGAGATGTCTTGAAGTCATGAAAATGGAGCTTTTTCCTTATCCTTTCTCTGTCAAGTACAAAAAAACCACTGACTAAAAGAAAATATTCCAAGAAGGAAATTTTTTAAAAGAAATAATTAAATTAAAAATTTGTGAACATGACAAATGCGTTATGTGAATTATAAAAATCCTCAGTAGTGGGCTGGGGATTTAGCTCAGTGGTTCTGGCATCTGCCTTACAAGAGCAAGGTCCTGAGTTTGATCCCCAGTAACCACATACACCAATACCAGGTGTGGTGACTCACACCCACCACTAATCAGTACCACACACCTCAATAGTGAGGGCAAAAGTCTCCTCCTTTTATTTCAGATGGTAAAGGCTACCCAATTAATGTTGACCAGCACATCCACTGTCAAATCATTTCCTCCATAATGCTGCAACACAAGCCCCACGTCCTCTGATATCAGCACATACTCTTCAACTTTAACTCCAAGACTCCTGTGGGAGTGAGGACTCAAAGCCAGTGCCAGGCCCTAAGAACTGCCAAGGTGGGAAAATCATAGCGGTACCTAGGGAGATGGTGGAATGACCATGAAACACATTTAATGCACTTTCGCATGATAACTCTATGAACATATTGAATAATTTAGAAGCCCTTAAAATAATATGTATTTGAGTGCACAGGACACTGTGGGAGATTTTTTTTTGCCAATAAGTTATAATCTAATGCTAGAGTTAACTGTTTTCCTTCTAACAGTAAGATTTGCAATTCTAAATGCAGTTTTAGCTTTTCAGTTTTCTCCCTCCTGTTACCTTAACCATTTCAAGTCATACTCTCTTCCCTCCATTATAACTTGTATTTCTGCAGGGGAAGAAATAAAAACAGGGCTCTTTGGAGAAAGTACTAATGCCGAAGTCACAGAAAGCAGCATTCTTTAACCAGATGTAAATTTCGTGTGATTCTACTGGATGCAAAGCCCCATGCTCTCTGCAGTAGGCATGCCTTTTGCCTCAGCAGGCAGAGAGACCTATAGCCCAGACTTAGCATTGTAAAGGACAAGTTCCAAACATGATAGATATTGGCAGCTTTGAACAATTTTCTCACTAAACACATCCTTAGTCTTTAAAAATTATTTTAAAAGAAATACCAATATAAAATTCCTATAGAACAAATTTAAAAATATTTGGTCTTATAAAAGTTTTTATAAAGAAAAATATTTGATTTTATAAATACAAATTTTTAGAAATAAAAACTATTTAGTTTTATAAAATATATGTGGTTTTATAAATATGCCTGCATAATTTAATATAAATATGATTATAGCAGAATATATTTTACATAACACATATAGTAGAAATTTTTCTAAGTGACATTCATAATGACCATATTTGGTTATTACAAGAGTTCACTGAGTAACCCATATTTATGTAATCCATCTCTACTTATGGACAATTAGATTGTTTTAATTTAATCTTTATTATTAGCAATGTAAGAAATATATATATCACCATAAATGTAAGATATAAAGCTTTTCTGTAATTTATTTTTGTAAATGTTCAAAATTCAATTTAAAATCTTTCATTCAAGAAATATTTCTAACTTCCTACTTGGTTTAATGTTTTATATGGTGTCATTTGCTCAAAAATGACAAAATCTCCCTGTCCCTTGGTGCCATTCTTTGATGACCACTGTCATTTAATAATGTGTCAAGAAACCTCTAATGAATGTACTTTTTAAAAACATCCCTAATATCAAGAAGCCTGAGAAGCACAATTCCGCTTTATCTACAAATTTGCCTTAATCTTCACAAGCTATCATTAAAAATAGTAATGATAAATAATAAACAAGAAAATTTATTTCTCATAGCTATGGAGACTGGGAAGTTCAAAATCAAGTTTCTAACAGGTCAGAATGATGGGAGGCCTCTTTCCTGGCCTGAAAATGTCTACCTTCCCTGTGTGCCCTTTATGTTTACATGGGTGGGAGGGGCACAGGAACATTGTCTGGTGATTCTTATTATAAGGAGACTGACCTCATCTAACTTTAATTACTTCCTTAAGGTCGCCTCTCCAAATTCAGCCACAGTGGGTGTTGAGGCTTCAACAAATAAATCTTGAGGGAGTCACAAATATTCGGCTCAACAAGACATTGTATCATATTAGGTAGAATTCTGACCTTGCTATTACCTTTATTTGGAGATTATGTATGCTCTAAGGGGATGTGTATTGGTGTCAAATAGAGAAGGTGGCATTATGATAATGAATTTTGTCTCAACTTGGCTAGGTATTCAGATGCTTACATATTTGATCAAATATTATTGTGTGGGGGTATTATTCAATAAGTTTAATATTGAAGCTGATCGAACTAGTAGCTTTTCCTCCCTAATGTGAGTGTGCATCATCCAATCAGCCAAAAGCCTGAGCAAAAGAAAGTTGCTGCTCCCCATATAAAGGAACTCCCTCCTGCCTGACTGCTTTTGAACTGGGTCATCATTTTTGCCTGCCTTCAGACTCAAATTTAAACAGCATTATCTCTTTCTGGGCCTTAAGACTTCATTCAGCATTTGAACTGAATCTACACTACTGTTCATTCTGGGACTACAACTTGCAAAGCACAAACTGTAGCGTTTTTCAGCCTCTATGGTCATAGAAGCCAAGTCCATATTATAATCTCCATAATATTTCTTCCTCCCTCCCTGCCTCCCTCTCTGTCTTCTTCCCTCCCTCCCTCTCTCTCTCTCCCTCTTTCTCTGTCTCTGACTCTCTCTGTCTCTCGCTCTCTTTCCACACTCACACATACACAATCACATTCTACTGAGTTTCTCTGAAGAATCCTAATACATTGTTTCTACCAGATACTTTTAAAAACCATTTAAATTTCCTCAAACTTAAACTGAAAAATGCCTTAGTTAAGAAGTAGTTATGGGCTAGAGATTTTCTTCTGGTTGCCTGCCTAGCAAGAGCAAGGCCCCTGGTTCGATCCCCAAAACCACATACAACAATACCGGGTGTGGTGACTCATGCCCACCAGCAATCAATAGCACACACCACAGTGCCAGGTGTGGTGGCTCATGCCTATAATCCCAGCACAACCGGTACCATGCCCGGCATTGTGTTGTGTGGTATTGATTGCTGGTGGACATGAGTCACCACACCTGGCATTGTGGTATGTGGTTATCAGGGATCAGACTCCAGCCCTTGCCCTTGCAAAGCAGATGCCAGAACCACTCTTAACATAGTCTTCACTTTTGTCATTGTCATCAATTCGTTAAAGGACAGAAGTAGAGAAAATTGTCTAATTTACAAAACTTTCCAGCAACATTCAGGTTAATTTTATCACAGGCTCATAATATTGCAAACTATTCATTTTTCTTCCTTTCTTGTTAACAAAGATGAAACTTAACCTATCATGAAGATTAAAAGGGACAGTGAATCTTCTGTTGGCTTTACATGCCTGTATCTTTGGCTGTATATCAAAACCACTCAAGCATTCAATTTTGCCATCATAATTCTTTAATAATGTGGCTTGTAGTATTGATTTCAGTAAACAGACCCTTGAGAGCCTAATAGATTTTAGAAAAGTTAAGAATGGTAAGTAGGCCCATTTGGTCATGTCTTACAGAGTAATAAATGTCTGAGCCAATTTCCTTTGCTTTTGTACATTCAGCATCCACTCTGCCTAATGCAGTTGCTGAGGGAAGAGAACTGGCTGATTCAAAGCTCAGCTCCAGCACCTGACCACACAATGCGAACCTGACTGTCTGTGGCTAGAAAGCGATTCATTCCTTCAAAACACTAATCAATATTTCAAAAATTTTTATTGAATACTGACAATCAACCAGACACTATTTTAAGTGCTTATGATACAATGAAGAACAAAACTCTTTGCCTCTCAAGAGTTTATATTTAACTAGGAGATAATAAGCAATAATCATAAAAATAGAATTTTACATTGCCTATTACAATGTAGTAAGTATACCTGGAAAAAATATAAAGTGAAAGAGAAGGGCAGAGAGAGGTTGGCATTTTTAATAAGGTAGTTTGGATAGACTTTATTGACATTCAAACAACAATGTAACATGAGTAAGGGATTTTATCCCACCTGTTGGAGTTCAAGGCACATGGAAACTCTTTGGCTAGTACAGAATAAGCTAAGAATTATACTCCAAGGTATTATGGCAGGGAACGTCTCTATAAAGATTTAAACTGAGGAGTGGAGTAATTTGACAGGTATTTGAAATTATTACTCTGGTTTCTATGTTAAAATGATACCGAGGTGGAGAAAAGTGGAAAAGAAATATGTTAGGAGAGCATTTCAACAACCTAAAGAAATACAATGTTGATTTCACTGGGCACATTGAACACAGTCTGATTCTGGTTGTAATCTAAAAGTAGAAAAAATATTTTCTGAAAGGTTTGAATGTGAAGACTGAAAAGAAGAAAAGACTCATGAGTGATTCTATCTGAGTCTAGAAGCTTTGTGAGAGAACAGAGATACTATGAGTTGGAACAAGGGAGGTTGCAAGTAGATGAGGATAGGGAGACAGTGAGTCCAGTTTGGAGCATATTGATCCTACATGAGACTTGGAAGTAAACATGACAATTAGGTAACTGACATGTATGCCTAGGGTTGGGGGAAAATTATGGACTAGAGATATAAAATTGGGAATCACTGTCATTCAAGAGCTCACCAAATAAGTGAGGGCTAGAGAAAAATAAAAGCTGTAAGACATTCCCACGGTAAGAATTTAGGAGAAAGATTTAGCAGAGGAGAAGACATAAAGTAATGACCAGTAAAGAAAAGGAATAAACTAGAAAAATATGAAATCCTGGAAGTCAAATGAAGAAAATATAAGAAGTAGAAAAAAAAAACTAAAAGTTTTTGAAAATTAAATTAAAATGAATGAGAATCAACTACTGTTGACCAAACTGAAGGTTATTAATGATGGTGACAAGGACAATTTAGATAAAGTCATTGCAGTAAAAGCCTCATATGAATTGGCTTATGAGAAAAAGGAGAATAAATTTAAAATAGTGAAAGTAGTGAGTGTAAGTAACTATTGTGAAGAGTTCCTGAAAAAGAGATGCAAAGAAATAAGTCTTTGGGGAAAGTCTTTGGTTTTATTTTGTTCTCTTTGTTTACAAGAAAAGAACAAATGGTAGTATGTTTGTATGATAATCACCATGTTCCACATGAGTGAAAACTATGTAGGAAAGAAGCCAAAATACCAGAGCACATCTTTGAGGAGATACAAGAGAAGAAAGAAGTTAATTAGCAGGCAACTTATCTAAACTTACTGGTTTTAAATAAGACTATATAGTTAAGTCATTCATAGTACCACAGGAAAAAGAAATAATAAAGGTTCAGGTGTTGGTAGGTGAATAAAATGGAAATGAAACACAGCAACAGATCTTGACTGAGTGGTTCATTTTATTTTATTATTTTAAAGTAAAAACGCCATCAGCTGAGGACAGTTTTTGGAAAGTGATATTAAGAGACTGAGGAGAGAAAAAGCCTGAAGTAAACATTTAGAGACCAGGAGAGTGAGTCTATTAGGAAAATATAGTAAGAATGCCAAGCAGCATTAAGAGAACGTTTAAGGTTTGTGGAAGTGAATTTAAAGATCAACACAATCAAAGAATAGACAAAGGAGTGGTTATAAATTGTGAGCTGAGTCTTGCTGAGAGTAGAAAGACATCAAGCAATCTAGAACAATGCAAAAGTGGTAAAGCCAAACAATAGATCGTCAGTCCTCATAGGACTAAAGACCTGAAATGGGTTATTATGAACCAGCTGAAAGTTAGAAAGAGAAGTTGTGATTGAGACAAAGGAGAGATTTGCATTTAGGGTTAGATACACATAGGAATGAGCTGCCAAGGAACAACGAAAGACAGGCCAATAGAGGAGGTAACTTCAAAGCATAAGATACATATGAACTTCCAAAGTTAAAAAAAAAGAGGATATAAAATGTTAAACACACCAATATCAATCTGTGAAATTGAAAAATGTAATAAAAATCCTACCAACAAAGAAAAGCCCTGGTCGTGATGACTTTATTGCTGAATTCTACCAAACTTTGAAAGAAGAGTTAACGTCACTACTTCTCAAACTCTTTAAGGAAATCAAAACAGAAGCAGTACCCTCAAATTCATTGTGTGAAGCAACCATTATCTTGATTCCAAAAGCAGAGAAAGACCAACCAAAAAAGAAAACCACAGGACAATCTCTCTAATGAACATTGGTGCAAAAATCCTCAGTAAAATACTTGCAAATAGAATACAGAGAGTCATCAAGAAGATCATACTCCCTGCCCAAGCTGGATTCACCCCAGGAATTCAAGGATGGTTCAACATATGTAAATCAATAAAAGTAATATACTATATTAACAGACTCAAAGATAAAATCCATATGGTCATCTCAATAGATGCGGAAAAAGCATTTGACAAAAATCTAATACTCATTCATGATCAAAAACCTACAGAAAATCAGAATAGACTTTATCTCAAGCTAACAAAAGCTATTTATGAGAAACCAACAGCCAGCATCATTGTAAATGGTCAAAAACTAAAACCTTTCACACTAAGCTCAGGAACAAGACAAGGATGCCCACTATCACCCCTTCTGTTCAATATGGTACTGGAAACATTAGCCATAGCAATTAGGAAAAATAAGAAGGAGATAAAAGGAATAAGGTGGGAAAGGAAGAAATTAAACTGTTATTATTTGCTGATAACATGATATTCTACATAGAAGATCCTAAAAGACTTCAAGACTTAATCACCAAATTTAGTAGCATAGCTGGATACAAGATCAGTGTTCAAAAATCAATAGCCTTTGTATACACAAATAACAGGCTCACCAAGGGAGAAATTGGGGAGTCAATCCCTTTCACAGTAGCATCCAAAAAAATGAAATATCTAGGAATCAATCTAACAAAGGAGGTGAAAGATGTCTACTCTGAAAACTATAGCACTCTGAAAAAGAAGATTGAAAAGGATATCAGAAAATGGAAAGAGGTCCCTTGTTCATGGGTAGGAAAAACAACGTCAAAATGACTATACTCCTACAACTACTATACAGATTCAATGTAATTCTAATCAAAATCCCACACCATACCTCACAGATCTAGAAGAATTAATTCAAAACTTAATTTGGAATCACAAAAGACCTAGACTAACAAAAGCAATTCTAAGCAACGCAGACATGGTGGGGGGTATTATGATCCCCAACTTGAAACTATAATATAAAGCCACTGTGATAAACACTGGGGAAGGGGGACTGTAGGATGGGTAGTGGAATGGGAAAAAATGAGAATTAAATCGTGTCATATACTGGTAAATTCCAAATATTGAGTGTAATTATGATGTGTATATACAGTGTATCAATAAAGATAAAAATAAACTTAAAAAACTGCATGGTATTGGCAAAGTAACAATCCAAGGACCAGTGGAATACATTAGAAGATCCAGAAACAACTCCAGATATACTAAGCCACCTTATTTTTTGACAAAGGAGCCAAATATCCTCAAGAGAGGAAAGACAGCCTCTTTAATAAATGGTGCTGGAAAAACTGGGCTTTAACCTGCTGAAAACTAAAGCTAGACCTATCTCTTTCACCTAGTACTAAACTAAAATGCCAGTGGATTTGAGACTTAAACATTAAAACAGGAACACTAAACTTGTCGCAAAACAAGTTAGGTAGAACTCCTGGAGACATTAGCTTAGGCAGAGACTTTATGAACAAAACATCTATAGCATGAGAACTAGCAGAAAGAATCAAAAAATGGGATCTCATCCTACTAAAAAGCTTTTGCACAGCAAAAGTAACCACTTGCACCACTAAAAGACAACCAACAATATGGGGGAAAATGTTTACTAGCTGTTTGTCAGACAAAGAGCTATTATCTAGAATATATAAAGAACTTAAACAAATCAGTTCCCCCAAGTTTAAAGACCCAACTAAAAAATGGGCATCTGAAATGAACAGACACTTCTCTGAGGGAGAAGGCAAAGCAGCCCAGAAGCATATGAAGAAATGCTCAACATCACCGGTCATTTGAAAGATGCAGACAAAAACAACTCTGAGATTTCATCTCACTCCACAAAGAATGGCTGCTATTGCAAAGTCAACCAGCAATAAATGCTGATGAGACAGTGGGAAGAAAGGAAACCTTCTCTACTTTTGGTGGGACTGTAGACTTTTGCAACCATTGTGAAGATCAGTGTGGAGATTCCTCAAAAAAACTGGGATCAGAGGTCCCATCTGACCCTGCTATTCCCCTGCCAGGAATATACAGGAAAGAATTAAAAGAATCATATCATAGTGACATAAGTGCACCGACATTCATAGCAGCTCAGTTTATGATAGTTCAATCTTGGAAACAACCCAAACGCCCATCAACCGAAGACTGGATAAAAATGTATTTTTGAATAAAATGAGTAGTACTCTGCCATAAAGAATGATAAATTTGAGTCATTTATACTCATGTGGACAAACCTAGAGGACACACTAATAAGTGAAATAAATAGGTCACAGATATGTAAATACCGTATCTTTTCTCTGGTATGAGAATCTGTAGATGTAAATGAGTTCTAGAATGTATGATAGATTTTGTGAAATAGGAAATATTCAAAGGGAAAGGAGTAGGGGAAAGTGATGAGGGGAAAGAATAAATATGATTTTTAAAAAAGCAAAAGAGAAATCTTGATTTTATAAATGATAATGAAAATTATTTTAAAACCTCCTCATTTGTTTCCCATTATACTTAGAATTGACCTAGATTTTTTTTTTTTTTTTTTTTTTTTTGCTTTTTGAGACAGGGTCTCGCTTTGTAGTTCAGGCTGGCCCTGAGCTCACTATGGTGCCCAGGCAAGCCGCTGCGAACTCAGCAATCCTCTTGTCTCTGCCTCCCGAGTGCTAGGATGACAGGCGTGAGCCACCACGTCCGGCTTTGTGGTATGCGGTGTTGATTGTTGGTGGGCGTGAGTCTCCACGCCCAGCATTATATGTGGTTACCGGGGATCGAACTCAGGACCTTGCGCTTGCGAGGCAGGCGCCGGAACCACTGAGCTAACCCTCCGGCCCTGACCCAGATTTCTTGCCATGGTTTGGATACCAGCCCCTGCATCATCTATCGCCTTTCTCACGCTTTCTGCCTACTAAACATCATCAGTGTATTCTTTTGATTTCTGAAACATGCTGTTGTTGTACCAGGGCTTCACAACTTTTGCACTTGTGACTCCCTCTGCCAAGGGCACTCTCCCCCTGATTCTCTATACCTGGTTCCTCACCCCATAGGTCTTTGTCTAATTGTCATTTCCTAAGATCTTTCCTACATCATTTTACTTAAAGACGTTCCCTTGTTTCTAAGTATTATCCTAGGTCCTGGTTTATTCCTTTATATTACCCTGTAATTTTTTATTTCTCTTCATTTTTTTGGCTCTCTCTAGAATATAACATCCCTGGGTGTAGAAAACCATGTTCCTTTTGTTCATTTTTCTATCTTCAGGTCTCACCACATACTAGGTATCCAGTAAACAGGGTGGCAATAGAAGTTATCATTTAAATGGGTATACTTTTTGTGAATGAAAACAGAAAATTAACAGTTCTTCCAGGATGACTGGTATAAACAAGCTAATCATAGATAACTATTCACTCATTCACCCATTGATAGAAGTTGATTCCATATCCTAACTATTGTGAAAAATGCTACAAGAAGCATGAAAGTGGAGATATCTTTTATACACACTGATTACATTTCCTTCGGACACATACCCAGGAGTGAAATTTCTTGATCAGATGGTAGGTTTAATTTTAGGTTCTTAAAGA
This sequence comes from Thryonomys swinderianus, assembly GCA_004025085.1. Taxonomy (NCBI): domain Eukaryota; kingdom Metazoa; phylum Chordata; class Mammalia; order Rodentia; family Thryonomyidae; genus Thryonomys; species Thryonomys swinderianus. Next base: position 76,216 of record PVIC010001408.1, on the reverse strand, counting down.
ACTTCCCTACTGTTTTCCATAAAGTCTATACTCATTTACATTCTCACCAATGTAGATGTACCTGAAGAACATGTGCAGGCACAAAAAGACAGATGTTTCATGATTCCAATTATATGTGGATTCTAAAAAGTTTGACCTAATAGAAATACACATAGAATGGTGCTACCAGAGACTGGATTGTTAGGGAAAGGGGATAATAAGAAATATCAGTCAAAAGACATGAAATTTCAATAATATGCCTAGGAGATCTATGGAACAACACGGTGAGTACAGTCAGAAATAATATGGCATAATATTAAAATCCTCAAAATGGATGTAAAGTGTTCACCCCACAGAAATAATTGCTATGTGAGCTATCATATTTTTTAATTAGTTAACTTTAGTCATTCTGTAATGTATAATACTGTATGAGTTACTTTTCTCTCATTGCCGAGACAAAATACCCAACATCCAAAGCTCAAAGGGAACAGGTTTATTTGGCTTTTAGTTCATAGAAGTTTCAGTCCACAATCAACTGGTTCCAAGCAGGGTGGCAGAGAGCTAACAGTTCATGGTGGTGGAAGATAGCAAAAGCAAGAAGAGGATTTAACAGTATTTTTCTGCCCTTTTTAGTGTATTCAGGCTACCAGGTTTAGGGTGATGCCAGACCAATCGCTCACATGTCGTGGTTTAATAATCACCTGCCCTTGAACCATAGATTTAGCTCAGTGGTTCCAGCGCCTGCCTTGCAAGCGCAAGGTCCTGAGTTCAATCCCCGGTAACCACATACAATGCTGGGCGTGGTGACTCACGCCCACCAGCAATCAATACCACATACCACAGTGCGGAGTGTGGTGGCTCACGCCTGTAATCCCAGCACTCGGGAGGCAGAGGCAGGAGGATTGCTGAGTTTGAGGCTTGCCTGCACTACATAGTAAACTCAGGGCCAGCCTGAACTATAAAGCGAGACCCTGTCTGAAAAAAAAAAAAATAATCACCTGACCTTAATCCCAAAATCACATACTCTAGATGCAACCACCTCCAACATACCCCACCCCATTCACATAAGGTTTGGTGGGAGGTCTAAACACAAGCAATAACATAAACTTTGTGTTTATGGTAGATACATATAGCTTTATCTGTCAATATAAAATATATAAAATACAAAATTAAATTGTAAAAAGTTCACTCAGCCTATCAAAAAACACATGTTGAATAATGTATGTTACCATTAATAATGAAAAGCATATGATTTTATTAGAAGTTGCTCAAAATAGGCAAATACTAAGTTTTTGCTTTTAAAAAATAGTTTCTGTCCTTTTTTTTCCTTTCTCTTTATGCTGTACCTTGTTCATGCTATCTATAAACAAGAGTGGTGAGAGTTCCAATTTATCATTTGGACTGACCTTCAAATTTAATTTAGCAAGCTAATGTATAGTATCTGTCTCAGATGGTAATTCTTCCCACTTTTAATTGTATCTTTATTACTCTGACTATTATTATAAAATTATATATAATTTTATATCATGCAAATTGTCCTCATGAAATGTTTCTGGCTTAGAAAGGGATTTGTCAAGATATAATTCAGAACCAGAGTTAAATATGCTGCCAATTTCCCTTCTAAATTATGATAACCAAGTTAATGTTAATTAATTTTACTACCCAATATTGGGACAGAATCTATTATAAATCAGTAGGGATTTAATTACATATGTGCTATGATCAATCTTATTAAGTAATTCAGCCTTTCACAATAGCCTGGAGCTCTAGCTATCAGTGGTATCACATGTACATGTATGCAGACACACTAAATAAAGGGTAGCCTATGAGAGGGAAATTCTTAAAACTCTAGGATGCCCAAACTATTCAAAGGGACAGTCATATTCCTTCTCAAATTCTTAGGACAGTAGCATGAGTTGCATGAGCCTAAGTTCAAACCAAACTCAAACAGTGATTAGAGGATAATTTAGCCTTTTTTTCCCCAGTTTTTTTTTCTCTTTCCAAATGATGGCAGTGGTATCTAACTTGGGAGTTTTGTGAAGATCAAGTGAGTTGAAAAATGTGAAAAATCAAGTGAGTTGAAGATCAAGTGAGAGAAAAATCTTCTTACCCAAACAAAAATGCCCAATATTCAGCATGTATCAAATTATCAGCAAATGTTAGCTTCTTTCACATTTTATTTTTTTATTGAATTCTTTATTGGTACAATTTATATACATCTCATAATCACATGTAACATTGGAGAATTTGTACCAGTATATGACACAAGTTAATTCTCATTTTTACCCATATTCCTACCCACCCACACCTCCCCACCCCCTTTATACATGCTCTTTAATTTTCTTTCTGTATTATATTTATTCCTTCCCCTCATTACATTTCCACACCAAATTTCCTATGGAAATTTCCCACTCTATAAAAGCTGCCATACTTTCTAGAACTCATTTGCATCTACAGGTGTTCATGTCAAAGAGAAGATCCGGTATTTGCCTATCTGGGGTCTATTTATTTCACTTATTAGTATATCCTCCAGGTGTCTCCATTTGCACAATTTTATTTTAATGCACCATCCTCCTCAGGAGATCAGCATGCATTATCATAACACTTCAAATTAACCTACTTAGTTAATTTTTCAGTGGAACATGTCTTGCATGTAGCAGTGCCTGTAGCAATAAGAGAGAATCCAAAAGTGTAGTGGAGACCCCAGAAAGTTGAAAATGCCAGGAACATGGCACATCTGCTGAGGAAAGCTGCATGCAGTAAGGAAAGCTGGCCCAAGAGAGAGGCCATGTGAACTTTAACAAGCAAGCCATAGAGGGGAAGTGGCCAAACCCTTTGGGACTCACATCTCAGCACAACCTGACCTGGGTACTTGACAGAGCTACAGTTTAATGTTTGCCCTACTGGTTTTCACCTCGTTTTGGTTTGTTCTTCTATTACCCTCTTTGGAAATAGGAATATTGATCCTGTATTATTGGATGTTGGAAGTTTTAAACTTTATTTTTGAGTTTTATAGGGGCTCAGAGCTAAAAGTTTGTCCTGGTCTTACAGGAGACTTGGGACTTGGGACTTTTCAGCAATGCTGGAACTATTGCACCTTTGGTGACTCTTAATGAAGGACTAAATGAACTTTTCATAAAGAGGTGGACATGAATCTTTGGGGGGCCTAAGTATGAATATTATGGTTTGGATCTAAAATGTCCTTCCAAAAGTCTCACCTTTGGACCTGGGACTTGGATGGAAGGAGCAAGTCACAGGGGATGTGATGTGGAACAGTTTATTCTAGTCCTTGGCTTTTCCCTTCTCTCTCTGCTTCCTGACTGTCATATGGTGAACAGCTTTTCTCCATCATACTACTCTGCCATGCTATTTCTGCCTTTAAGTCAGACAAGAACAGACTGAATTCGCTGAAACTAAAATAAACCTCTCCTCTTTTAACTTGCAAGTGTATGGTATTTTGTCCCAGTGGCAGGAAAGCTGACTGACACTGTGAGTTATCTGAGAATCTTGGATAGGGTACAACCAAGGATAGGCTATCAACGATGGGGTAGGATCAATGGTGTACAGGTCTGGATGGAGTATATAATGAAAATATATAAACTGGAATCTGAATGTTATTTTGAAGAATTGTAACTCATAAGATGGAATCTGAATGTTTATTTTGAAGATGCAAATATATGCATGGCATCAAACCAAATACACCGTTAGGTTCTGCTTCATGACCATATACTCTGTCATGACCATATACACTGACCTCATGTCTGTGATTGACCACACATCTAAAATAGAAAAGGAAAAGCTATCTTTTTTACCAAGAGTCCAAAAGGGCAGTAGGACCTTTTCCTTTTATATCCCTGGATGCTAGGCTGAATACTATCATTTAAATGATACATCCATCTCAGAACGTAGTTTAAGGATTACAGATCTATGAAATTTACAGACTTTGGGCAACATTAACACTTCCTCTCCTCATACTATGTCATCTGAAGATCTAAGTCCCAGAGTTTTAGTTTCTTCACCAGTCAAGTTATAAACCTTTATGCATGTAGGGTTCTTGAGACGGCCTTCTGGAACTGGAGACAACCACTCAAATTGGAGTTCACCTTTGGTATTCATACCACCCAAAACATCAGCTAAAAAATCTTTAATCTTCTGAAGAAAAATGACACCAAAATATGAATCTTGTCAAATGTCTTTTTAAAGCTTTTTGTACAAAACATAAATGTAATTAGTAATCACTGTTTGAAGTTTCTTTTCATCTGTGTAAAGCTACATCTCAAAATATTTTAGTATCTGTTCTGCCTCTCAGCAGTGACAAACGAAGCATAGCAAATTTAGCATTACACACAATAATTTTAAAAAATAAGTTCCCAAAAGATATAATTACTCAGATTCAATTTCATAAGGATTGTAACAGCTTGAAAAATGGAAAATAATTACAAAAACTGTCACTGATATTTTGTGCCAACAAAATAGAATAAGTTAAAGTTTGTATGTTGTGCATTTAATGTAAATGAATGATGATTTATTATAAAGATCATGTGCATTTATTTTCATGACAATTTCTTGCTCCAGAGCCCTGCTTTAATGATAATAAGTTAGGAATAGTAAAAGGCTGAGTGAAGTGTTGGTGATCCTTCATTTTATCTTAAAAGTGGGAAAGCTATGTCAGATCATCTGAGCATATACTAGATTTATTTTCATTCTTAGCTGTACATGCTTAGTTGTTCTTGTTTCTCTGAAAAAATATATAAAAATCTATCTAGTCCCTCTATAATCAATTATAGCTCCTTGAAGTGTTCTGTATCTGGAAAAATTACTTCATATTCATCCCTCTCATCTTAACCCAACCTCTAAAAGAATCAGACTTTTGTGGTTTACATTTAAAAGGCCACCGCAAGGTATCATGTGATTGGAAGGTGACTGGGTCACAGGAATGCTATATCGATCAGTGAATTCATCTGTGTATCCATCCACTAATCAATTGATAGCTGACTGTGCTATTCAGAGGTCAGACCTAGTCAGAAGAGGCAGTCGCTGAGGAATGTGACCTTAAAGGCTATAGATGCCTCCCTCCTTCCTCCTCTTTTTACTGTTTCCTGGATACCATTGAGCCCTTTCTCTTCTGCCTATCTCCTGGTCTGCCATTCAGCTTCTGCTCTGGAGCCACCTGACCATGGATTGAAACTGTGAGCCAAAATAAACCTCTCCTGCTTTCAGTTGCAGATGTCAGGTACTGTATCCCAGTGACAGGAAGTCGATGAATACATGGATGGATCTGAATGCTATCCATGACTCCTTTGTCAACTTCACTGGATCAAGAAACACCTGGTAGGTTAGTAAAGCACACTGCTGGTTTCTGTCTGGTATGTTATTGCAGTGTAACCTTGGATACTGTATGTGGTCCCTACCCTGTCCCTCACTGGCACTATTCCCTTTGTTGGCTTCTCAGCCACCATGAACCGAGCAGCTCTGCTCTGTCAGGACTTCCGGTCAGGAGGTGTCTACCTTGGAGCCTGCTGACTACATACAGAATCTTCTGAAACTATGAGCTATATTAAACCTTTCCTCCCTTAAGATGTAGGCACCAAATATTGTTTCACCAATAGAAAGCAATATTCTATCTCTATTGTTTTCTCAACTTAAGATTCTTTTACAAAAGTGTTAACATTTCTGAGTTTGCTCTCATGTCTCTAAAATAATGATGCTAATTCTTAATTTATAGTGCTCCTCTGAAGATTAATAGGCTATTATATAGAAAACCCCTAGTGTGGTGTTACCAAATTCTAAATTCTGGACTAGAGAGGGCTGTAGTTCTTAGGCTGCCTCCATATCCTAAGTCTTGAATAACACTTCAATGTTAAACACTCCTTACTTCAATCCAGCCCAAGAGGCTCTAAAATTAATGACAAAAATGGGTACAACTAAATGCGATGTAACAATCACTTTGACCAAGATTTCTCCACTCTATTGGATGAATGATGTGAAAGATCAAATTTCTAAAATTTTACTAATAACACTGACTTTTCTGTACTTTTATTTTGCTCAAGGTATTATAAATTCCTAAAACATTTTGTATTGTTTACCTATTGCTATGTGAATATTAACCTTAAAAATCAATAAAAAGAAACTTCTCCTAAATTTGAGAACAGCTCAGCTGGGGGCCTCTGTTCCCAGGTTACTCTTGAGATTGCACTAGAGCTATGAACTGGGGCTTTGATCTCATCAGAAACCTTGTTGGAGGGAGCACTGAGATCCCATAGGCTTACTTTCAGGTCTCACATGACTGTTGTGAGGCCTTGGTCTCTTCGGCCCATGTGATCTGGCCACAAAATATGGCAGCTGAATTTTGCCAGGGTAAGTGATCTGCAAGAATAGAAGTTACATGCAATGTCACTCTCTTGCAGTCCCAAGCATTAGCGAGACTAAGACAAGAAGTCACTTGGTTCTAGAAGTTCAAGATCAGACTAGGCAATGTATTGGGACCCTGTCTCAAAAAATAATAGTAGTAGGGCTGGAGATTTAGCTCAGTGGTTCCGGCGCCTACCTCACAAGTTCAAGGTCCTGAGTTCAATCCTTGGTAACCACATATAATGCTGGGCGTGGTGATTCATGCCCACCAGCAATCAATACCACATACCACAGTGCCAGGCATGGTGGCTCACGCCTGTAATCCCAGCACTCGGGAGGCAGAGACAGGAGGACTGCTTAGTTTGAGGCTTGCCTGGGATACATAGTAAGCTGAGGGCCAGCCTGAACTACAAAGCGAGACCCTGTCTCAAAAAAAAATAATAATAATAATAGTAGTAAAAGAGTGAAAGGGGACTGGTAGGCTGCTGATGCTCACCTCCCCACCTTGGCAAGTTAAGAGAAACAGGAAACATATTTTAGAAGAGTTCATATCTGACATATCACAGTGCTTCAGATTATATTTGTACCTAATTCATATTTGTGATATGACCTCATGCAAAGAAGAGGGAACACATTCAGAAGATCAGTGTCATTGGTATATCTTCCAAATTCTACCCTTTTCCAAGAAAATGCAGTACATTAGAATTGCCCTAATATTTACTTACAAGTTTTCTAATCCACAGTAAGTATGAATATTTTCATAAGCATTAATTCTCTCCTTTATTTTCATGACACGATGGAATGCACCAAGGTATTAAACTTACAGGTGGTACCCTGGGAGTTTGCTAGATGTTCTCCTGTGATGTGAAAAAGTTAATGTGACACACATGAACTAATGTGTAATAAGGATGATATCTGAGCACTGGTGGTGATATAATAATTTATACTGGCATCTTTCTGAGATCTTGCTTCAGAGCTTCAGAAAATAGTGCACAGATTCATAATGATTTTTTTCTTTTGTGACTGGAGAACTAGAAATAATGTTTAAGTAGCATCACATATCAAAGATAATCACCAAAAGAAACACACTGTTAATCTGAAAGCCAAGAATCTTTGCTTCAAATGTTAGAAGGAGTAACATTACTATTATTCATTAAAAATGAAACAGTTATAACCATTAAGACAAACCAGAAAATCCTGGTCTTCAAACAGTGTTGAAGGAGGCCTTTGGATTCCTTGTGGAAGATCCCAAGCACAGGCAAGGAAGGCAAAATAAAGCCAATTAGACAAAGCTCTGAGTCTTCTTGAGGTGGCTTCCTTCTCAGTGAGGGTAGCCCAGCCTGCATTGATTTCACATATGGAATTAGCTTAAAACATCATTTTAAAAAACTGCAAATATCTAGAAATGTTAATTTTATGATAAGTGAGGTCCTGTGCTCAGTAGGTAAGAATGCTAGTATTACAACTGCTTTAGAGAGCTATTGATCTACCACAATTTAACTGTGAATACTTTTTGCCCAAGGGATTTAGCATATAAAGCACCATATAAGCTAATAGCTGACTTTCATAAACTCAGGATAAGTACATTTACTAGGAGACAGAATCCCTGACTGGAATGATGTAACCCCTGACTGATTTAGTAAATTAAGCTAGCCTTCCCTTATATTGAACATCAAAATGCAGAGCCATTTATAAAATGTAAAGAGTAGACTATGTGTAGAACAATATATTTTATCTCACTGGACAGTAATTTTTGTTTTGTAAAAGGGAACATAGGTTGTGTTTTCATATCTGGTTGTAATACCATAGCCTGATACAGAGAAAGTATATGAAGAGTTTGAAGGGAGGGCAGAGAAATGGGAAAAAATAAGAAACATGATATATCAAGTACAGTTACAAATTCTCTCTTTTATTTTTTGAGACATGGTCCCACTTTGTAGTTCAGGCTGGTCCTGAGTTCACTAGGTGGCCCAGGCAAGCCTCAAACTCAGTAATCCTCCTGCCTCTGTCTCCCGAGTGCTGGGAATACAGGCATGAGCCACCATGCCCAGCCAGGTACAAATTCTCAGTGAGGAATGTGATCATAATGTACCAATAAACTCAATTTATTAAAAATGTTTTCCATGGGCCGGAGGGTTAGCTCAGTGGTTCCGGCGCCTGCCTTGCAAGCGCAAGGACCTGAGTTCAATCCCCGGTAACCACATATAATGCTGGGCGTGGTGGCTCACGCCTGTAATCCCAGCACTCGGGAGGCAGAGACAGGAAGATTGCTGAGTTCGCGGCGGCTTGCCTGGGCACCATAGTGAGCTCAGGGCCAGCCTGAACTACAAAGCGAGACCCTGTCTCCAAAAAGCAAAAAAAAAAAATGTTTTCCAAGTAGATAAATAAATACATGCTTAGTAACATTGAAATATATAAAGAAAATGTAATGACTACCTTTGTCTGTGGCTAACATGCTCCTTTCAGTAATATCAAAAAGCCACTTCTTATGCACTATACGGTAATACACACACACACACGCACACCATGGAAAGTGATAAACCGATTTCTCAAGGTAACGGAAAGGACTCTAAGTTATATATCTATTACAGTAGTAAGTATAGAAGTATTTTTACTGTCATAAGGGCAGGCACCATTTGTTTGACATGTCCAGATAATGGGAAAAAATACAGTTAGCTTTATATTGTAAGATATCAAGGGCAAAAATTAAAACTTTACTTGCTATTTACTATTTTAAGTGATAGTTTATAGGGAAAGTTTGACTAATTTAGAGCACAATTTATCTGGACATACTCTGTGTTACTTTATAAAAACTGAATCGGCATGATACAGAATTACAATATAGTTTTTTATTGCATATTCAGAAAAACAAAATCTAACTAACAGTACTTGTAGAATTCTCAATTTCTTACAGTTCTAGCAGTTTCTGCTTTACTTATTTTGGAGTTCTGTTATTAAGACTACAAATGTTTGGAAATCTTGCACCTTCTTGATAAACTGATCCTGAGCAACATTATGAAATAATCCTCATCTGGGTTATTATACAGCATATAATCAGGTCTTGGCTGATCTAACAATGTCTAACTTTTGGTGAGGGTGGTGGAAGTATTTATACTTCATGTGCTTTGCTTCATATATTTGAGTTTAAGTGAACTATAGTGATTATTGTATTCTATGTATCCTCTCTGCTAGCTTATCACTTTTTTCTTTTCTGCCTTCTTTGAGATGTAATCAGTAGTTTTTATTATTTTATTTTGTATATACTTTAATATCAACAACATTTTGTCATGTTATTTTAGTTGCTGCTTAAGATATGAATTATGCATCTTTTTCTGTTTACTTTTAAGTGCCATTATAAGGAGGTTTTGGTAACTTTTTTACAGAAATTCCAGTTTTCTCTTCCCATTCTTTTTTTTAAATTGAATTCTTTATTGGTACAATTTATATACATCTCAAAATAATGTATAACATTGGGGAATTTGTACCAGTATATGCCACAAGTTAATTCTCATTTTTACCCATATCCCTACCCACCCACACCTCCTCACCCCCTTTATACATGCTCTTTTATTTTCTTTCTGTATCATATTTATTCTTTCCCCTCATCACATTCCCACACCAAGTTTCCTATAGAAATTTTCTACTCTATAAAAGCTGTCCTACTTTCTAGAGCTCATTTGCATCTACAGGTGTTCAAGCCAAAGAGAAGATCCGGAAATTGTCTATCTGTGATCTATTGATTTCACTTAGTAGTATATCCTCCAGGTGTCTCCATTTGCACCTAAATGGATCGATCTTGTCATTCTTTATGGCAGAGTAATACTCCATTTTATAAAAAAAAACCACATCTTCTTTATCCAGTCTCCAGTTGATGGGCATTTGGGTTGTTTCCAAGATTGAGCTATCACGAACTGAGCTGCTATGAACAAGGGTGTACATCTGTCTTTCCAATGTGAGTTTTTAAATTCTTTGGGGCATATTCCTAGCAGGGGGATAGCAGGGTCGAATGGGACCCCTAGTCCTAGTTTTCTGAGAGATCTCCACACGGATCTCCACAATGGTTGCACAAGTCTGCAATCCCACCAACAGTGGAGAATGGTTCCTTTCTCCCCACAGCCACACCAGCATTTGTTGTTGGTTGATTTTGTGATTGCGGCCATTCTTTGTGGAGTGAGATGAAATGTCAGTGTTGTTTTCATTTGCATCTCTCGAATGACCAGTGATGTAGAACATTTTTTCATATGCTTCTTGGCTGCTTTGACTTCTGCCTCTTCCCATTCTTTATCCTATTGTTTTCATATATTTCATTTACACTTAAATTATAAATCTCAGTGCATTACTTTTTGTTAGTCAGTTGTCTTTTACGTTAAGAACCTTAAAAAAGAGAAGTTCCTATATTTACTGATGTAAACATTATTTTTTTGTTCACCTTTTATGTATATCCAAGTTTTCATCCAATATAATTTACCTTTGCTTGAAGAAAATCCCTTGATAAGTTTCACACTGGAGAGATCTGTGTGAAGAACTGCTGTAACTTTTATACATCTGAAAAAAATCTTTAACATTATCTAACATACTTTTATGAAGAGTATTTTTTATGGGCATAGAGTTTTAGGTTGCCAAATTTTTTTCAATATTGTAAAAATGCTGTGTCCCCTCCTTTTTTGGGCTTCTATTGTTTCCCATGAGAAACTTACCATAGTCTGTATGTTTTCCAGAACATAATATATATATTTTTTTAAAAAATTATTTTGAGATTTTCCTTTATTGTTGATTTTAAGCAATTTCATGATCAAATGTCTCACGGGTTTTTTAAAAATATTTTTGTACTTAAGGTTCACTGAACTTTTAAACATGCATATTTATGATTTTCACTAAATTTGGGGATTTTTAAATACATCTTTTTTTTTTAGTTCTATATCTTTACCTCCTTAAATGAATGTAGTTACTTGCACAGTTAGTTCCTTGAATTTTTTTCATAGCTCATTAACACTCTCAAGTATTTTCCTCTTTATGTTTCTCCATATGCGTGATTTCTATTGCTTTGTCTTTGAGTACATTACTGTTTCAAGCTCTATTCACGTATCTCCTGTTCATCTTACCCAGGGTATTTTGAATTTAATAAATTGTCATTTTCATCTCTTAAAGTATGATTTGCTCATTTTCTTCCAGTTTATTGAACTTAGATAATACAGTCATAGTTAATATTTTTAATATCCCTTTTAGTCAGTTTACTGTCTCTCTTATTTTTAGTGCATTTTCTTTTACTGTGTCCTCAAAACGGGTTGTATTTTTCCTATTGTTCTGAATATCAGAAATTTAACTTCAGTCTCAGGTGGTATATTTTATACCTTGTTGATACTGGATTCCTATAATCCAGTTGATACTGGATTCCTGCATTCCTGTAAATATCCTGAGGTTTGTTCTGGCAGGTAAGTAGTAAGTTGCTAGGAAACTTATATTCTAGAGTCCAATACTTAAGCTTAGGTGGGAATAGAATATTTAATCTAGAGTTAATTTTTGTCTACTATTGATGGCTTATAAGTTTTTCTTATTTCTTCATGTTGGCAGTAAACAGGCTTCCCAGTGGTGCATGAGCTCTACACATTGTTCTCCTATTCCTCTGTGGTTCCATTATCCAAAGTTTAGATTCTTTACATGTAAGAGTAATCAGTGATCACCCACACACTTGAAGCACAGCCTTCGCTGATTTCCAGAGTTTTCTCTCATACAGCTCTCTTCTCCTCTTCTTCCTTACAAACACCAGCTGCCTGGGCCTCTTCAGACATGCAATTCTATCTCCAACTCAGAGAGGAGACTCTCCTTGAGCTTTGCTCTGGGAACTCTAACCAGATAACAAGTTAGAGGCATCACAGGGCTCACATATTTTTCCCACCCCTAAGGATAAATGTCTTACATTGTCTAACGGCCAATGTCTTGAAACCCCTTGTTTCATACTTTTTGCTTGCTTCTTTAAATAAAAGTTCTCAAGAGGATAAAGCTGATCACACTTACTCTGTTTTGGACAAATAAGGAAGCTTAGCCTAGTTTTCTGTTTATTGTTGCTCCACTTGTTATACTGGTACTATATATAAATTGAAACTCATACTTGTAAATTTTGTGAGTTTGAGTGGGCAGCTGATTTCTCAAGGGTGACTTTTTTCTATTTCAATTAGCTTCTTGAACACATGAATAAAAGCAAATCTATATTTCAAATTTAAAGGACAATTTGCAGAGTTTCTTTTACAGTTTGCTTTTTCCGTTATGGAATAGCTCTTGGTAATCCTTGCAAATTGGATGGGATTTTAGTTATCAATCCTGGGGAAATCTCTTTACTTAAGCCTTAAGGTGGCTTTACAAGCTTCTCAGCTGTGCTGTAACAAATATCGGAGTATGGAGAACAATATCTAAATGATCCACTGTTTGTTTTGGTTCCTTTTTTACTATTTAGTTTTAAAATATGATTGAAAGTCATAATGTTTATATCACTGTCATTTGATATATGTTATATTCTGTGTTTTTATGTAGTATAATTACATAACAAAAGATAAACAAAACAAGTGCAACAACAGCATACAAATGATGCAAAAACATGTGAACTATTTTATGAGTGTAGTCCTAAATCATTCATGGTCTTTAAGAACATAGTGATTAAAATAGAGAATAGTGTATTTCTCAGACAATACAACCTACCTCACATTTATAGTGTGTGACATAATTGCATGAAGTTATTTACCATATTTCCTGCTAAAATTGTGGAGAGGCTACTGAGTACTATAGAATGACTGGGAATTTGAATGATAAAATAGTCACATTTTAGGAAATTCTGCCTTAAAAAGTTCAATAAAAACATAGATATTGTAAAGAAATATGTTCTGTTGTTTCTGAAATCCAGCTGCAGACCTCAGGCAAGAAATCACTATTATAAATGTTGACATTGATTAAGGCACAGATCCTCCAATCAACATATTATAGCCAAGACAATAGAGTCCTTGGCCCCAAAGCTAAACCAGTTTTGAAAAATGAACTGTCTAGGTTTGTTTTTAAAAAGTGGCAAATCATTGCAACTCCATGAGTTATCTAATATGAAAAATCAAGCCCAGTTTTATAATTCCAAGCCTCTTGGCAGCCAAAGAGCATCCATAGGGAATTCATTATCATTCATGTATAGTCCATTTTGAAGAAAGAGTTACAGGCTTTTTATTAGAAATACTAGAAAGACAGTATGGTGAATATACAATACTAGGAAAACCAATGATCTACTTAAGTATGGCAGTCATGTTTTTACAGCAAAAACAAAAACCCTGATGTGAATCTTTGGTACCAACATAGTCTTTTATGGAAATCAGTCTTGTTTAGATAAAAACAGAAAGAGTACATTTAGCCAAATTACATTCACCACTTAAGCATGTCAGGTTTTAAACTCACTGGTTACTATCCAGGGTACTATTCATATGCATCCTCCATTTAAAAATCTTAAAGATAATAATCATTTCAAATGACATAGCATTAGCCATAATTTTTTGGTGCTTTAAGTTTTTTTTTTTTTTTTTTTTTTGCTTTTTTTTTGGAGACAGGGTCTCGCTTTGCAGTTCAGGCTGGCCCTGAGCTCACTATGGTGCTCAGGCAAGCCGCCGCGAACTCAGCAATCCTCCTGTCCCTGCCTCCCAAGTGCTGGGATTACAGGCGTGAACCACCACGCCCAGCATTATATGTGGTTACCGGGGATCGAACTCAGGTCCTTGCGCTTGCAAGGCAGGCGCCGGAACCACTGAGCTAACCCTCCGGCCCGGTGCTTTAAGTTTTTAATGCTTCCTGATTTAAGTTCCTTGAAGGCTGAAACTCATTTGAGTGAACAATAATAAACAAAGATGCTCTGCATAGGAATGATTCAAGTTTTCTTTAAATATGTTAGAATTTGATTTAAGATGAGCCTTTCCTGCTCAGTCCCAGATCCCTGGTAATGCTGCAGTATGAGGCTTGTCTCGTGCTCTAACCTCAAATTTGCTGATTGTTGTGTTGTTTGAAGATTATTAATACCTCCAAACACAGATGGACAGTCTTCACAAATATGTTTCAAAGAATTCAAGAAAACATTTGTCCTACCTACTTACCAGACACAGTGTAATAATTTAGATAATTCATAGGAATTCTATCATTCTAAGAAGTAGTCCAGTAGCTTTCAAGGTGAGGTGATGATTGAAACAAGATCACAAAATTAAACTTAGGGGGCCGGAGGGTTAGCTCAGTGGTTCCAGCGCCTGCCTCGCAAGCGCAAGGTCCTGAGTTCAATCCCCGGTGACCACATATAATGCTGGGCGTGGAGACACGCCCACCAACAATCAACACCTCATACCACAATGCCGGACGGACGTGGTGGCTCATGCCTGTCATCCCAGCACTCGGGAGGCAGGGACAGGAGGATGGCTGAGTTCGCGGCGGCTTGCCTGGGCACCATAGTGAGCTCAGGGCCAGCCTGAACTACAACGCGAGACCCTGTCTCAAAAAGCAAAAAAAAAAAAAAAAAAAAAAAAAAATTAAACTTGGTACCACAGCCTTCATAATGGGATATACTTCTAGAGGTTTCTCAGCATCTCACAGCTGAGTAATTAACATATTCTGCATAAAGTGAGAACATCCCAAATTTCTATTCCTTTGGTGACTTTTTAGAGGAGTATCAATAAAAGGCTTATAAAATAAGGACGGCTTTTCCCCCAGGCTTCCTTCAAAGCCTGAAACTGCCTCGCTATGGAGCAAAAAGGATTGAAAAGTTTTAAATATTCACAAGCTGTGGGCACAATGTTCCGGAGCCAGGGGACATAAACTGAACTGTTACAGTCTGAGTAATTCAAGCAATTATCACAGGAATGCATATAGCATGTAAAAAGCTTTCAAATACAGTAATACAATCAAAGGGTGTGATCAGAGCTATTAGGCTAAGAGGGGGAAAAAGCACTGGTCAATCAACATAGTCATGTTGCAGTATTTAGCATGAGAAAACACCCTGAATTTAGGTCTGGAGACCTCATTCCCACCTCAGCTCTACTGTCATCATCTATACTACCTGAGGCAAATGACTTCTAGTCTCAGATGCAGTTCCTGCAGAAATAACATAATCCTCCCAGGACAGTTACAGGAGAATGTCTTTTAAAATTAAAGCACCTAGAATCTAAGGGATTAGACCTAAGTCTTGTCTTTAACTATCTGCATTAGTACATTTGAGTATGTTATTTAATCTTTTAAAACCTGTTTATTTCCAATTATACATAAAAATTGCTGATATGGTGCAGGGTGTGGTGGTTCACGCCTGTAATCCCAGCACTCGGGAGGCAGAGACAGGAGGATTGCTGAGTTCGAGGCTTGCCTGGGCTACATAGTAAACTCATAGGGCCAGCCTGAACTGCAAAGCGAGACCCTGTCTCAAAAAAAAATTGCTGATATGAACCTGATACTCACACTGGCTACCAAAAGGACAATACATATCATGCCCATACCAGGTGACCAGAACATGAAGAATGAGAGCCATCAATAGTCTTGCTAAGTGGATAATACACACCTGTATATTTAAGAAGCGCTTCTGAAAACTGGTAAGTCGATTATAAGTTTATGGATTTATCTCTTGTGGGAATTTGTGGTGTTACATATTTTGATTGGCACAGAGCTAAGCAGTTTGATAAATCTCTTGGATAAGGCATGCTAGTAAAAGGCATAAATGTGATTTATGTTGAGAAAATTCCTGACCTGTAGATTTGGATCATACTCCATGAAACAAACATTCTTACAAAGTTCTCTACAACGAAGTCCTTTTACTAAAGCCCTATCCTAACAGCAGGAGAAAAGAGAAGGGAAAACCAATAAGCACTGCAATGTATAGCCCAGGTTACACTGGCACACAAGAAGCCATGGGAGGGGCGGTGTCACTATGACCCAGATACACACTCCAGTCACCCAGAGCACAGATTAACTAAGATCCCATCACCAGGACAGACGATAATCGAAGTCTCACTGAACTAATATTCCTCAGCTAACCACTGGTCCAGTCATGAAGAGAAAAAGAATGGCAGATATTTTAACATTTTATAGGTTTAAATTAAACAAACTTTTTTTAGTTTATGTTTTTTTGTCATTTCATAATATCTTTTCTAAAAAACCAAAACTAGCAAAAAGAATGAAAAGGAAACAAGAAAAATAAAAAACTTCTCTGTAATAAAATAGGAAATCACTAGTATACCAAGTCAAAATCAAGAAGTGTTCAAATGCAGTATAATTTGAACTAAATACAGTAAGAGTTGAGAAAAGAAGCATATCTCTGGAGAACAAAGGCAATGAACCAAATTTACTCCAGGCGTATGGCAAAACTGATGTGACAGATCAATAATCTATTACATCAAATAGAAGCATCTAGGACCCTAGACTAAGGGAAGGTCACTGAATCATGAAGAAGTACATGGATTAAAAAGGATTCATTCTGACTTGACTTTTCAGAAAAGAAGCTGTTGGTGAGGCAGGATAGAAGAGAAGGGAGCAGCAATAAGCTCAACAGTGTATGAAGCAGTCAGTGTCAGACTGCCTTACCAAGGAACAGTGGGGGGACCGTGTCACTATTACCCAGGTACTTATGCAGGTCACCGAAGGCACAAATGCAACTAAGATGCCAGTACCCGTAGGGGCAATAATCGAAGTTGCTGATTGCTCCAACTTGTTGTCCTAAACTTGCCCTTACATTATTCCTCCAACAAGCAGCCAGCACAGCAAAAATAGCTCCTACTTACAGATCAATCATGTCTGAAAAAAAGTAAAAGAAATAGTGCATATGTAGTATAATAAAATTCAATAAAAAGAACAAAAGTTAGTAGTATACAAGAAAACACAAAACGTTGCATAATCACTTTTCCATGCACTAAACAAAATACTGTCCTCTGAAACAAAAGATTTCAAACAGCAAATGATAAGACACTCAAACTGAGTAAAATTTGCAATGCTATGGATGCAAATAAGAAACTGAGAAGAAAAGCAATTACCAAGATAATATTACTTTGAAACACACAAAGAGGAAAAGGCATGATTAGGTCCAGCACAAGATGAACAGCACTCTAAAGGATAATATAATAAAAATCAGAAATACCAGAGTTTAATAGAATTACAGATAAATAAACAAATTCAGAATACACACCAAACCCAGCAAGTGTCCAATAGGTGTTCATAAAGAAAAGAATGGAACAAAGGGAGCAGAAAATAAAATATGTATACTAAAAATCAATATCAAATGGATAACAGAAAAACATGGAAATCAAATAATACATTCTTAACATTGAATAAAAGAAATAATTGAAAAGCATTAGAAAATTTCTCAAGACAAAGGGAAAAATTTGGCATACTAATGGGAGGTAGCAAATGTAGTGCAGAGGCAAGTTTATAGGTAAATTCCTAATTAAGTAGAAGAAAGTGAACAAACAGTAACATTACATCTAAAGGAACCATGGGACAAAGTACTCTAAGCCAAAAACTAGCAGAAATGTAGGAAGTAATAAATATTAGAGCATAAATAGTAAAAATAGAGATCAGTTTCTTAGAAAGTATGAAACTAAGAGTTAATCTTTTGAAAGAAGAAATTGAGAAATTGAATAAGTAATACAGAAGTGGTAGGAGAAACATTACAATTGATGCCACAAAATTTTTAAAAAATCATCAATAATTCTGAACAAGTATACAGAATTATATCAATTATACAGAATATTATGGAAAATTACACACCAAAAATCTGACCATATAGAAGAAATGGATAAATTTATAGAAGCATACAATTTACCAGGACCAAATCCAAAAGAAATAGAAAACTTTAACAAAAAAAATATTAAAATCACTAATCAGAAATCTTCCATCAAAAAGAAGACTAGTTCCAGATAAAGAAGATGTGTGGTTTTTTTATAAAATGGAGTCTTACTCTGCCATAAAGAACGACAAGTTTCATTCATATATGTGCAAATGGATACACCTTGAGGACACACTAATAAGTGAAATAAATAGATCACATATATGTAAATACTGTATCTTCTCTCTGGTATGAGAACTTGTAGATGTAAATGACTTCTAGAATTCCAAGATCCCCACAAAAACATGAAAATTGAACAACAGTCTGTTGGCCAACCAATGGGCCACAAAAAAAATTAAAGAATTAAACAGTTTCTACAACTAAATGACAACCCCAGCACAACATACAAGAATTTATGGGACACAATGAAAGCAGTTCTATGAGGGAAATTCATAGCAGTAAATGCCTACACTCGGAAAATAGAGCAAACTGAAATAAATAATCTAACGATGAACCTCAGACAATTAGAAAAAGAGGAGCAAAAGAAACCCAAAGCACATACTAGAGAGGAAATTATAAGGATCAGAGCAGAGATTAATGCAAAGGAGACAAAGAGAACAGTACAAAGAATCAATGAATCAAAGAGTTGGTTCTTTGAAAGGATAAATAACATCAACAGACCCTTAGCCAACCTTATCAAACAAAGGAAGGAAAAGGCTCAAATCCATGCTATAAGGAATGAAAATGGGGAAATCATCACAGATCCAGAAGAAGTCCAAAGGATAATAAACACGTACTTTGAAAATCTGTACTCCAAGAAGATGGAAAATGTAGAAGAAATGGATAGATTCCTAGACACATGAACTTCCAAAGCTGAACGAAGAAGATATAAAAATGTTAAACAACCCAGTATTAATCTGGGAAATTGAAAATGTAATAAAAAAAAACCTACCAACAAAGAAAAGCCCTGGTCCTGACGGCTTCATTGCTGAATTCTACAAAACTTTTTTTTTTTTTTTTTGAGACAGGGTCTCACTTTGTAGTTCAGGCTGGCACTGAGCTCACTATGTAGCCCAGGCAAGCTTCAAACTCAGCAATCCTCCTGTCTCTGACTCCTGAGTGCTGGGATTACAGGTGTGAGCCACCACACCCGGCACTGTGGTATGTGGTATTGATTGTTGGTAGGTGTGAGTCTCCATGCCCAGCATCATATGTGGTTACTGGGGATCGAACTCAGGACCTTGCACTTGCGAGGCAGGTGCTGGAACCACTGAGCTAACTCTCTGGCCCTCTACAAAACTTTTAAAGAAGAGTTAATACCAGTACTTCTCAATCTTTTTAATGAAATTGAAAGGGAAGCAGTACTCCCCAAATCATTCCTTGAAGCAACCATCACCTTGATTCCAAAGGCAGGGGAAGTTCCCACCAAAAAGAAAACTACCGGCCAATCTCTCTAACGAACATTGATGCAAAAATCCTCAATAAGATACTGGTAAACAGAATACAGAGAGTTATCAAGCAAATCATACACCCTGATCAAGTCAGATTTATCCCAGGGATGCAAGGCTGGTTCAACATACATAAATCAATCAATGTAATACACTGTATTAACAGACTCAAGGACAAAAACCATATGATTATCTCAACAGATGCAGAAAAAGCATTTGACAAAATCCAACACCCATTTATGAAACACTACAGAGAATCAGAATCAATGGACTTGTATTTGCAAAGTGATCTTCAACAGTGGTACCACGAATGCAGAATGAAAAAAAAAACAATCCTTTTGATAAATATTTTTGAAAAATTAGATATCTGTATATAAAGTAATAAAACTAGACCTTTATCCCATAGAAATTCTTAACAAAAGACAAAGGAAAACCTTATTGACATCGACTTTTGAAATAATGACACAAAAGCACAGGGAATAAAAGTAAAAATAGGCAAATAGGATTCCATTAAACTAAACAGCTAAAAACATGCAAGAGAGGGGCAAGAAAACCTACAGAAATAAAATATTACTTAACTTTTTTTCTAAAGTACAGTTTCTTCTTAATTTTAAAATTTTTTCATTATAAGTTTGCAGTACATAATGATTACATTCACTGTGGAGAATTGATAGATGTACATAATATATCACAATTCTTTTTTCCCTGGTCATCTAATCTCCCTTTTTTGCCAGCACCAGATTCATTTGCTTATTTTATAAGCCCTTATAAAATTATCATACATACCATAGATACATATCATAGATTAATAGGCAGAGAACATATAAAATACATGAGACAATTATATTAAAAGAAGGTACACTTTTAGACACATTGTTTGTGCTGGATTATAATAGCTTTTCTTCTCTCCATCTCTTTTTTTCCTATTATCCAACTTTTATATATTTTAAATCAACAAAAAATGAGAGTGTAAATTTATGGAGTACCATGTTATATTTTCATCTACACACCCAATATAGAAAGATTTAAACAAGCTAATCAACATATCCACTGCTTCATTAACATCTTTCTGTTTGTTTTTTTGTTTATGAAAGTATTAAAATTCATTTTTTAGCAGTTCTGAAATGTACATATTATCAACTGTGGTCATCATGTAGTATGATAAACCACTAAAACTAACTGAAACTTTATACTCTTTGTGCAACATCTATTTCTCCTCTTCTCATCATCTGGTAATAACCCTTCCCTTCTCTATTTATATGTAATTAATTCTTTTAGATTTTACATAAAAGACAATACAATATTTCTTCTTTCAAAGAGAATTGGAGAATACATTTGCAAGCCATACCTCTGACCATGGGTTAACATCCAAATTTTTAAGGAACTCCTACAACATTCATATTTCTCAAAAAAAAAAAAGATACAAATGGTCAACAAGGGTATGAAAAGATGCCAAATATCACCAGTTATCAGAGAAGCACAAGTCAAAACCACAATATTATGTCAATTTGTTTGAATAAGTATTATCAAAAGCAAAAATAGCAAGCATTGATGAGGATGTGAAGTAAAAGGAACTCTGTACTATACTGATGGAACTATAAATTGGTGTAGCCACTATAGAAAACGGTATGAACATTTCTCGAAAACTAAAAATAGAGCTACTCTATGTTCTAGTAATTCCATTTCTGGGGATATATTCATACATATTAAAATCAGGTTCTGAATGACTACCTGAAGCCATTACACTAAATGAAATAAGTCAAGGACAGAAAGACAAATAGTGCACAGTCTCACATATACATATAATCTAAAGAGGTCTGAACTCACAGAACCAGAGAGCAGGATGGAAATTGTCAGGGTAGAGTTGGGTGCCAGAAAGGAATGTTTTTATTCAAAACATAAAAAGTTTTAGATATACAGGATAAGTAAATTTGGGAGAACAATTATACAATATAAGATTATAATTAATGTGATGCATTATATGCTAGAAAATTGCTGACATGTTCTCCCAACAAAGCAAAATTGTAAGTATGTGAGGTATTGAATGTGCTAATTAGCTTGATTTAATCACCCTCAATGTATACATATATCAAAACATCATACTGTACATCAAAAATATACACAATTTTAAAATTTCAACTACATTCTAAGTTTTTCAAATACACAGATACCTCTTAAAACAAAAATGTGCTAGTAGATTCTGAAATAAAGGAAGACATGAAACTTCCAACTGAAAGAATGTATCTCATCTGATTTGGGAAGAGGAATATAACAGAAAAATCTATGCAAGGAATTTCTAAGTAACAAGTTATTGGGCAAGAATGATTGTGTAATATATGTCATTCTCCAGAGCAGTACTTATTTCTTTCCATCCACCTTCTCTCCCACCTAAGTGCATGCCACAATCATGTAGAGGACACTATGGAAATGCATATAAACCTCCTGAAGTCTCACAGCTATGTTTCTGATTGTGGACTAAAGGTTGGCAAAGATTATCATCTAAAAGGGAATAATGATGTAAATGAGAACTAATTATCTTTAAGAACGGTCATTTTAGGGGCTGCTACAAAGGGTAAATTCCATATTGTTGAAATAGAGGTAATAAATTATACCAGTCCAGTTAAAGTAACACTAGAAACTTTGAAAATGGCTGTTTCAGCCAATGATTTCTTTGGAGTCTATGAAATTACACATTTTTGCTCCTAAGATTTTTTTTTTAAACAGGGTCTTGCTTTGTAGTTCAGGCTGGCTCTGAGCTCACTATGTAGCCCAGACAAGCCTCAAACTCAGCAATCCTCCTCTCTCTGCCTCCTGAGTGCTGGGGTTACAGGCATGAGCCACCACTCCCAGCACTGTGGTATGTGGTACTGATTGTTGGTGGGCATGAGTCACCACGCCTGGTATTATTGTATGTGGTTATGGGGATCGAACTCAGGACCTTGCACTTGCTAGGCAGGCACTGGAACCACTGAGCTAAATCTCCATCTCATTTTGCTCTTAAGATTTAAGTGTGGTTCAGGGTGCATATTAGTGGACAACACTTAATAACTGTGAAAGAAAATGTCAGAGAGAGAAAATGACAAGGAGAAGACTGCAAAACTCTTAGGTATACTTCTCTTAAAAGTGAACTGTCCCTGGAAGTGTAGCAAATTTCCACAGAAAACATCAAACTTGTAGCTGCTGCTGCTGCTGCTGATGATGATGATTTTGATGCTGAGGAAACTGAAGGAAAAATTCCCACTGAGAAAATGATACGATGCTCCAACCAAAAATGCACAAAAATCAAGCCAGAATAGAAAAGGCTCAAAACCATCAACAGCAAAATCAAAATGTCTACAATCCTTCAAAACAGAGGGAAAATATCCTACAGTACCAAAACGACTAGTATGACAGAAAATATTAAAGCAAAAATACAAGCAAGTACAGTAAAGAAGATTTTCCTCCTCCCAAAGCAGAACACAAGTTCATGGGTTACATGAAGCATTGCTTCTGGATAACTGATGAGGAGGCTCTTCAAGATATCTAGCAAAGAAGGAAGTTTCTTAAAGAAAACAGTTTAGCTCATTAAATTGACCTATCTTATTCATTTCTAAAATGGCTGATATATGGCTATTTGTGTAATGCAGAATGGGAACTTTGTCAAGTATTTGATAAATGTTATCTAGATTCTACTAACAAGAATGTGTTGTCCAACATGCTTGTTTCATTTTTAAAAATGAAACTCTACTTTTTTGTTTAATTTTAAATATTTATGGAATGTTATGATAGGACTTAGTAGCAGTGGTGATCAGACATGAAAATGTTGGGAAGATAAAGATATATACGAGAAATAAATTCCATACTTGAGTAAAGTAGAAAAATGGTTTTGAATTTCAATATTAAAATACAATACTAAGTGTATCCAGAAAGAACAAATGAACACAACTTTAATTAGCATGATACTTCTTAGAAACATATAAGCAAGACAACTATGAAAGAATATATGAAAAACTCCTTAAGTAAATTAAACCAAAATTGGGCTCAGGATTTAGCTTAGTGATTCTAGCGTCTGCCTTGCAAGGTCCCGAGTTTGATCCCCAGTACCACATAACACAATGCTGGGTGTGGTGGCTCACGTTTGTAATCCCAGCACTCAGGAGGCAGGAGGACTGCTGAGTTCAAGGCTTGCCATAGTGAGCTCAGGGCCAGCCTGAACTACAAAGCAAGACCCTGTCTCAAAAAAAAAAAAATTAAGCCAAAATTTTCACTGCCTAAATAAACACAAAGGTAAAAAAATATCTTCAGGAATGCTAAGAATTTAGCTCAGTGGTTTTGGAATCTGTCTTGCAAGCTCAAGGTCACAAGTTTAATACCGGGTGCCAGGGGAAAAAAGAAGGTATCTTCAAATTCTAGAATCAAGAAATAATGGAGTGATGTACTCTATTTAAAAAAAAAAATAATGACATCTATCCATTTAAAATACAAATAAAAATAAATTCAAAGGGATTAGTAGGAACTTCTACTTCTGCTCAACATGGAATAACAGATGGAGTTTATTCCTTCTCTGGAGAAAAATAAAGGCCAAAATATATGAACTAGCTCCATAAAAAAACCCCTGGGAAATGAAATAAGCAGGTTGCCCACTTTCAGGTCCCTCTTCTGTCCGTCTTAGGCAAAAGTTTTACTTCTCAATAATGTTTTTCCTACCCTTAATATATATAATATTATATAATATATATAATAACTAATAATTTTATGTCATGAGATATGATCCAATAAAAGTCAGTGATCCTTGAGAACAATAAGAACATAAAAATGCAACTGTCCAGACTTGCTGCCTAAAAAAGCAAAGCTACTCCACAAGGAAAGAGAACATAGGTGGAGCTCGTGCTGTATGTTAAGGAGATAGACTTGAGCATCCAAAGAAATCAAAGCAACTGGAATGCAGAGGTCAAAGTACTACATGAAGAGCACACATTCCAGACACCCAGACTAGCTCTCTTTCAAATATCAAGCAGAGCATAAATAGTGCATTTGAGAAAAACTGTATATTCAAATATTTATAACAATATATGAATAAGAAAGAAGTACATGAGAAAAGCACCAACATCATTAGTCATTAGGAAAACTTAAATTTCACTTAAGAGATACCACTCATTCGAATGGCTAAAATGTTAAAAGCTTATCATGCCATGTTTGACAAGTACATAGAAATATCAGAACACTCAAACATTACATGCTGAAATATAAAATGGTATAGGCCCTTTGGAAAACACCTTTGCCATTTCTTAAAATAAGTATACACTTACTATACTAGCATTCCCACCCTAAATGTTTATTTAGTTGCAGTAGTATAAGCAATTGTCCACAAGACACTTGTACATAAGTTTGATTTGTCAAAGATGAAACCATTTACCAGTATATGAATTAATAAACTGTGGTATATTCACATAAAATTAATATTATTCCTTAATAGGAACAAATAATTAGTACATACACAAACATAGAAAAATCTCAGAATACTTATGCATCAAGTGGCATTAATTAGTCTCTTAATGCTTCATTTATTTTAAAAATGTAATTGGCACAAATAATAAGATTGTACATATTAATAGGCTACCACATTCATACACTTCTACATTGTATAATATGTAAGTCAAATTAAAACACTTATTTTCTCAAACATTTCTCATGAGTTTTTTGTTTTTGTTTTTGTTTTTGTTTTGAAGAACCAGAAATTGAACTCAGGAACCTACATTAGCCAGTCAGGTGGCAGCACCACTGAGCTACATCCCAACCCCATGTGTTTATTTTAAAACTTTAAAATTATTTTATTCTAGCTTTTTAAAATAGGTTATATGTTGTTCTCTATAGTCACCTTCTGTCCAGTAGCACCCAGAACTTCTTGCTCCCATCTGTCTGGGACTTGAAACCTCTTGGCCAGCATTTTTCCATCTTTACTGACCCAAGCCTCTAATCATCATTTTCCTCCCAACTTAAGGAGAGAATTTTTAAATTTCACACGTGACAACTCATGTAATCTTTCTCTGCCTTGTTTATTTCATTGAACATAATGATCATTTCAATCACATTGCCGTAAATAGGGTTCTATTTTTTAATGGCTGAATAGTGTTCTATGGTGGATATGTACCACTTTAGTTATCCAGTCATAATTTAATAAACATTTAGGTTGTTTCATTTCCTGGTTGTGAAGAGTGCAGCAATGAAGACAGAAGACAGATGTTTCTTTGATATACTAATTATTTTGGGGGGATGTATACTAAGTAATGTGATTGCTGGATCATATAGTAGCTCCATTTGTAATTTTCTGAAGAACTTCCACCCTGTTTACAGAATAACTGTAAATGTGTGCCAACAATGTGCACAGGTTTCCTTTTTCCCCCTTCTTCATCATTATTTAGTAGCTTTAGTGTTTGTTAAAACAGCCATATTTCATTATGGCTTGGGTTGCATTTCCCAGTGATTTCATTTACTGAAATTCTAGAGCATGCAAAGTTACTTATACTACCATGAAGCAGATTAATGATTGATTGTATATGTCCATGACATGAACATGGAAAAGGTTACAAAGGAGTATGAGAAAATTTTTGCAGGCGATTGATTAATCTGCTAATTTGTAGTTATGCTGTCAAGGGCATTTTCACATGCCAAAAAAAGTATGAATTTGTACACTTTAAGTACATGCAGCTTTTTCACATATCTCTATATAGCTGAGAAAGTGGTATTCTAAGCATATAACTTCCAAAGTTTGTGAAAATATTTTAGATGATTTTATAACTATAGCTAGTATATACTTAGCATATAATTATGTTTCTAAATGACCATATCAAATGCAAAAGAACTCACTGCCAATTTCCTTTCCTTCCTCTCCTTTCTCACTTGTGATTAAGCTTTACTTGAAACTTTACTATGAAAGCTCACTGTAACTTCTGATGCTTTACGTAGGTTTTATAATTACTGATTCCTTCTGCAGCTGTTTATGACAAGGTTGAATTAAATACAAGTATATCTGACATTTTTAAAATCTGAAACTAACAGAAAGCTTCAACCTTTCAATCTGAAATAACAACCACCAAGCACCTATATCTATCACCAAAAAAATGAGCAAAAACTGATCTGTTAAAGAGAAAGTGCTATCAGATAATGTTTATAAAAACTGCCCATAAGAAATCCATGTGTAATTGATATTGTGAAATAGTAAATATTCAAAGGGTAATGGAGTTTAGGGGTAATTAATGAAGAAAGAAAAAAATTGATTTAAAAAAGGAAACAATGCTTGTGTATATAGGGGCTGAAGGGAGGGAGGGTGGGGAGGAGAGGGAGGAAATGAGAATTAAATTGTGTCATACACTAATACAAATTCTTTTTTTTTTTTTGAGACAGGGTCTTACTTTGTAGTTCAGGCTGGCCCTGAGCTCACTAGGTAACCCAGGCAAGCCTCGAACTCAGCAATCCTGCTGCCTCTGCTTCCTGAGTGCTGGGATTACAGGAGTGAGCCACCACGCCCAGCATTGTGGGGTGTGGTACTGATTGCTGGTGGGTGTGAGTCACCACGCCCAATATAATATCATTGTATGTGGTTACAAGGATAAAACCAGGATCTTGTGCTTGCTAGGCAGGCGGCGGAACCACTGAGTTAAATCTCCGGCCCAACTGGTACAAATCCTTAATGTGGCATATAATTGTGATGTGTATATATAATGTGCAAATAAAAAATTAAAAACACGAAGAAAAAACAAAAGAAATCCATGTGCAGGAAAATCATTCAGGAATGGTAAAAGTAACATAGACATAATTATACTAGGAAGATACAACACAAAAAGCACAAAAGGAAACTTGAAGGGACATGTAAATATTACAGTTTTAGTATATGTGCTGCCGAAGCAAGCACAAATATTACAGTTTTAAAAGAAAAAAGTGAAGAAACAAAGGGAAATATCAATAAAGTATAAATTTTAAAATTAATTTTGATGTATCAAATAATATATTGTAATCATCTTTAGAGTGAGATGGAGAACCAGTAAGGAATTTTGAGATTTGATCTGAAATCCATTAATAAAGATCATTCTGAGCTCCACATTCTAGAAAGACTTTCTGGGTACCAAGGAAGAAGGAAGGAAGGAAGTTGGGAGATATGACAATGACCCAGAGAAGAAATGATGGTGGTATAAACCAGGGGAGAATCTCAGTCAACATGATACAATGGGAGAGATGGTAACATTCTGGACTCTAACTCAGTGCTGTGAAAGGATAAAAATTTGCAAAGCCTTAGGGGTGCCCAGGGTGGGGTAGGACCAAATGTATTTTGCATGTAAGAAAAGACATGAACTGGAGGCCAGAGTATAGCAGCCATCCTCTGATGTGACCCCCATGATCTCCATTTTCTGGTATTCAAAACCTTGTGTAGTCTCCCACATATTCTAGGGTTGGTCTCAGCGACCAGTACAATATGCCAAAGTGCAGTAAGACACTTTTGAGATAGGTTATAAAATACATTTTTCTGCCCTTGGTTTCTTTCAAGTGATCTGAGGGAAGAGAGCCACCCTGTCATAGAAAGCCCACAATGTAAAAACCTGAGATCTCTATCCAAAAGCATGCAGAAGAGAAGCCTCATGTTAACAGCTAGCTAAGTGAGCTTAGATATAGATTCCATAGTTCCAAGTAGTTTTTCAAATGATCACATCTTCAGCTAACATCTCATTATCTACCCCTAAGCTCCATTTCCCTTTTGAATATGTACTATTTCACAAAATCGATCATGCATTCTAGAACACATTTACAACTTCAGTTTCTCATACCAGAGAAAAGATACTTTTTTTCACATAAGGAAGTATTTATTTGGGGTTTAACATGAAATCCACAATAAAATTTGTATAAACACAAACCCACACTGAGTCATAACACATAGCAAAGGACAAAATAAAAACAAACTAATCAGTAGCTATATACAGTTGGGCACAGTTGTGTCTTGTACACTAGAGTCTTTTACAAAATAACCATTAGAGCAACAGAAGACCATGCTTCAATGTCGTCCTGCAAGATTTCTTAGCAGCTCCTGTTTTCTCCAATGTCTTCCTCTTTCGTATTGCTGGTAATTATTTTGGTGATGGCCGCCCCCTCGAGATGCCTTGCCATAAGTGCTCTGTTGACCACTCTAGTCTGCATATCCCTGTCCATATCCATAGTTCTCATAGTTATACCCAGTATAATCATATCCGCCATAGCCACTATAGTTTTGCTCACCACCATAGGCGCTATTGTAATTTCCATATCCTTGATCATAATAGTTATTAAATCCTTGGTTCCAATTTTGGCCCTGCCCTTGGCCACGCCCCCTAGTACCACCTCTCCCGCCAGCTGCAGCGCCTCTTCCTCCTTTTTGTTGTTGCTGTTGCTGCCGATGTACCTCTTTAAGTTGTGCAACTTTGATTTCACACTTTCCAGAACCAATGTGATAGTATCTGCTTTCTAACAATTTCTTGACTGGCTCTTCATTTGTGTATGTGATAAAACAAAATCCTCTCCTTTCATTTGTTTTTGTATCCATGGGAAGTTCAATATTTTCAATTTCTCCAAAGGCGCAGAAATATTCTTTAATTTGTTCTTCAGAAGTATCTAGGCTCCATCCACCCACAAAAAACCCTTTTGGGGGGTACTTTCCCTTTTTTTTTTTTTTTTGAGACAGGTTCTTGTTTGTATTTCAGGCTGGCCCTGAGCTCACTATGTAGCCCAGGCAAGCCTCAAACTCAGCAATCCTCCTGTCTCTGCCTCCCGAGTGCTGGGATTACAGGCGTGAGCCACCACGCCCGGCACTGTAGTATGTGGTATTGATTGCTGGTGGGCGTGAGTCACCACGCCCAGCAT
Source organism: Thryonomys swinderianus (assembly GCA_004025085.1). Taxonomy (NCBI): domain Eukaryota; kingdom Metazoa; phylum Chordata; class Mammalia; order Rodentia; family Thryonomyidae; genus Thryonomys; species Thryonomys swinderianus. The sequence continues at coordinate 46,762 of PVIC010001408.1, read as the reverse complement.
TGTATGTGGTTACCGGGATCGAACTCAGGGCTTTGCGCTTGCGAGGCAAGCCCTGGAACCACTGAGCTGAATCTCTGGCCCGGTACTTTCCCTTTTAAAGCTTTGGCCCTTTTGGGATCTATCAATTTGCCATCCAGTTTGTGTTCCTTTAGTTCCAAAACCTTATCAACGGTAGCAGCATCTTTGAAAAGCACAAATCCAAACCCTCTTGATCTTCCAGTTACTGGAGCTGTTTTAATTGTGCAGTCTACAACTTCCCCAAATCGAGACAAATACTCTGTCAGATCTTTCTTGCTTGTATCCCAGCTCAAGCTTCCAATAAACATTGTACCGTCGTCCTACTGGTTCTTGCTCGCGTTGCTCTTGGACCCCTAGGTGAACTCCTCTATATTGCTGTATTTGTTTATGTCCTCCATGGTGGCGGAGCTTTGTGGGGTGCAGTCCAAGTCGCTGGGGTCCAGGCGGCGACGGAACGTTGTATGGAGCTGGGTTTAAAATGGCGGTGGAAGAGCAAGAAAAGATACTTTTATCTGTTATTTTTTTAGATTGCTTCTCTGTATCTGGAAACTGCATTACAGACAAATTCATTCTATCTCTTGGTTAGAATTTGTTCCACTGGTTGCATTTTTTATCTCAGTAACTTTATTTTTCATCCACTTTTATCTTCTTTTCTATTTTCTTTGTTTCAAAACTTCTGATTCTTTTTTGGATGAAGTCATGCCATTTTTCAGACCTTTAATCATTCTCAAAACATTCTAGATTTTTTTTCAGGCTATAATATTAATCTGATCTGAATTAACTATAACTTCTGATAGTTGACTATCCTTTTAATTTTGAAAATATTGTTTTCAGCTCCATTTTGAGTGGAAAATGTTTTGTTGTTGCTCTTGTTCCACATCTTTATCTTTCCTTTTTCTCCTTCTTCCTTCCATTCCATAAATCCGGCTTTAGATTATCTCTACCCAGGATTCCAAGCCATCATCCAGAGCCCAGAATCATCGTGAGACCTCCAGGGTAACTATCCCATGATAAAACTGAAAATGCTGTAGACCAAGGCAAAGAGTCAAAAAATGCCTTTGTTTAGATTTTCCCTAAGAAACCATAGCCTCATTTTCTTGTCTCCTTAGACCTTCAGATTGTAGAAGTTTTCTTTCAGCCTCTTCTCAATATGTGGATGGTCGCAGTACCTATCTCCTGCCTTCAAGAAGTGGGTATGAACAAATCATCTCAAATGCATTCCTCTGGTCACTCTTGGCTCACGTACTCATTAATTTTTCAAAAGCCTATTTTAAAAAGTAATAATTAATGCTAGCAAAATTCATGTTTATGTTTTTTCCTGAGGATGAAATGGCCAGAAATCAGTCTGTGCTCAGAACATAATTTCATGTCTTCCAAGTAATTCTCTTGAGATATGCAAGTAAAAATTCTTTGCATAAAATACATCTGCTATGGGAGGGTCCTGTAACACCTCAGAATTCAAATTACATGTTGTTCTTTTTTTCTGTGAATAATACAGTGCTACATGCAATGTCCTTTACAACGTATGTGAGCATATCATCTATAGATGAACATTTTTTTCAGTCATAAGAAAGCAAGTTTCTTCTTTTCCTTGCTTTAATAAGCCTTACTTACATTAAAATACCCTTACAATATCCACTCATAACTATGATTACTTATTAATGTTTGAATTCTTAGGTTTCAGTATTTCATCACTTGCTTTTGTTCATTCATGTGTTCATCCATTTTCATCTTTGAATTAATCTTCCTTTAAGGATGAATGATGACATTTTAGAAAATATTGCAAAAGTCTTATATTCAACAAATATTAGGAGGAATTGTTGTATATGAAGAAATTTTGAGGTACAGGAGAAATCATGTCATTCCCAATAATGTTTTCTATTAAGTAACTGAAGTCTTGAAAGGTGAGCATAGGAAAATTTCCAAAATTTGTTATAATGCTACTGATAAATCTAAATAGTGAGCCATAGGAAAAAATACATGATATCTACAACTTAAAGGAGAATTTTATTTCAGTTTATGGTTTCAGTCCACTGTTGGCTTGCTCAAAAACAAACCACATAGAATCAGGGCAGAGTATAGAGGAAAGCTGCTTGCAACATGGTTGTCAGGAAGCAGAGAGAGGAGGCAAGAGCCAGGGAGCAAGTTACAACCTTCCAGCTTAGCCCTCAGTGGCCCATCTCTTCCGACCAGGCCTACCTCCTAATAATACACTTACATATGAATTCATCAGTGACAGAGAGTCAATCCACTGATAAGTATGGGGCCTCCATGATCCAATCACCTTCAGAACCCAACCTCTGAATATATAAAGCTGTCAGGGGACATTCTAGATCTAAACTGTAACAGTGGAGGTAAGTGGTCTAGGTCTGGCCTCATTGCTGACTTTCCTTCCACAGATGAACAGCCATACTGCATCCAGGTGCAATTCAACTTCAAGACTATGTATTTCCCTGATCATCACTTAAACAAAATGAATTTCCCTTTCACATAAGCTTCCACAGTGCCTGGGTACACCTGCATTTTAGGTCCATTAAAGTGGGTATTTAAATATGTGATTACATCTTAAGCTAACATGACATCTCAAGGACTAACTCCTGTAAGAGGGTCAGTAAAAAGGGTGCATGCTGTGGGAGCCTTCCCTGACTCATAGGGACACTAAGACTCCCCTTTATTAATGTTTCCTCTACTTTTGATAAGAATTTCAATTATAACAACTGCCAAGTTATGGTAATTTGATATTTCTCTCCCATAAGTCACTTCTTCTTGAGAAAAGAGAATATTTTTTCTCTTAATACATGATTTCCTCAAAAACTACTTAATTCAAAAAGAAATTCATTGACTGAAAGTCAAAGGGTGAACAAGAATATTCAATATGACAGGAACTCAAAAAAGGTAGAAGTAGCCATCTTATTGCAGGCAAAGTAAATTTAAAACCAAGACTAATTAAGAGACATACAGAAAGTCACTACATTCTTGAAAAGAGAACAATCCAAGAGGAAGAGATGACAATCATAAATATATATGTAGCAAATACTAGTGATTCCAACTATATAAAACAAACATTAACAAACATGAAAAATCAAGAACTAATGCTATACTAGTAGAAGACCTCAATATCCCACTGTCACAAATAGATAAGTCAACTATTAAAAAATCATCAACAAAATATTTAAATGCCCTTACCAGGAAAACAAAGTAAGCTCAATTTCAATCTGCTGAACCTCAGGCTCCTAGAAAAAGTAAAGCAAGATAATCATAAAGCTTGTATAAGGTAAAAAATTATAAAGATATAGGTAGAAATCAATGCAATGGAGACTAAGAGAATAATACACAAAAAGCAATGAAGCAGAGTTGGTTCTTTTAAAGAATAAACAAAATTTACAAACCCTTAGCCAAACTCTCAAAAGAAGAAGAAAGAAAGAAGGAAAGAAAGAAAAAGAAAGAAAGAAAGAAAGAAAGAAAGAAAGAAAGAAAGAAAGAAAGAAAGAAAGAAAGAAAGAAAGAAAGAAAGAAAATTCATGCTATTAGGAATGAAAAGGGTGAAATTACAACAGACCCAGCAGAAATCCAGAGGATCAATACCTACTTTGAGAACCTGCACTTTGATAAAATAAAAAAATACAGAATAGATTTATACATTCATATGAATTACCAAAATTGAAAAAAGTTCTAAAAATTCTAAACAATCCAATATCAGTCAACAATATTGAAAATATAATTAAAAGTTTACCAGCAAAGAAAGGATCAAGTCCTGATGGCTTTATTACTGAATTCTACAAAACATTTAGAAAAGAGCTACTGTCACCAATGTTTAAATTGTTCAATAAAATTGAAAGAGAAGTAATACTCTCCAATTCATTCCTGGAAGTAAGCATCACCTTGATCAAAAAAGCAGAGAAAGACCCACCAAAAAAAAGGGACATATAAACCAATATCCCTAATGAACATAGACACAAAAATCCTCCTAATATACTGGCAAAATAATGCAGCACTTGATAAAGAAAATCATATAACTTGACCAACTAGGATTTATCCCAAGGATGCAAGGATGGCTCAACATATCCAAATAAATAAACTCTATTAACACAGCCAATGAAAAGAACCATATGATCATCTCAATAGGTTTTTTAAAAAGTGTTAAAAGAAATTCAACACGCATTCGTTTTTTAAACCCTACAGAAATTGGAATAAATGGTCTTTATAACAACCTAAGTCATCTATGAAAAAGTATCTATCATGCTACATGGTCAGAACTGAAATCTTTCTCACTAAAATCAGGAACAAGACAAGGATGTCCACTCTCATCACTTCTATTCAATACAATTCTGGAAACATTAGTCAAAGCAATTCAACGAGAGAAAAAAATAAAATGAATAAGGATAGGAAATGAAGAAGTTAAATTGGCACTATTTGCAAATGGTATGATACTCCATATAGAAGTCATCAAGAATTCCACAAAAAGTCTTTCAGACTTAATAACTAAGCTCAACACTCAAAATCAATAGTTTTTCTATATGTGAATAACAGACTCACTGAGAAGGAATTGGAAATAACTCCTTTCACAATACTATCCAGAAAAATTAAATACCTGGAATCAATCTAAGGAAGGAAATAAAAGACTTTTACTCTGAAAATAACAGCACATTGAAAAAAGATTGAGGAGGATATTAGAAAATGGAAAGACATCTCTTATTCTCAGGTAGGAAGAACCAATATAGTGAAAATGGCCATACTTTCAAAATTGCTATATGTATTCAATGGAATTTCCCATTGAAATCCCAACAGTATATTTCACATAACTAGAGGAAACAATCCAAAAACTTATTTGGAAACAGAAGAGACCTAGAATAGCAGAAGCAATTCTAGGCAAGAAAAACAAGGGAAAGGGTATCACAACACCAACTTGAAACTGCCACAAAATCACTGTGGTAAAAATGGCATGCTACTATCCAAAACCCATGGAGCAGTGGAACAGACTAGAAGATGCAGAAACTCCAGACATACTAAGTCACCTCATCTTTGACAACAGAGTCAAAGTCCCTGAAAGGAGGAAGAATATCCTCTTTAATAAATGGTGCTGGAAAAACTGAGTTTCAACTTTCAAGAGATTAAAAGTAGACCCATATCAAGTTCAGGCTTAGCCTGAACTACAAAGCAAAGACCCTGTCTCAAAAAACTAAAAACACTTTTTAAAAAAGTAGACCCATATTTCCTTTTTTAAAAAATTGAATTCTTTATTCGTACATGTTATATACATCTCACAACCACACACAACATTGGGAAATTTGTACCAGTATATGACACAAGTTAATTCTCATTTTTACTCACATCCCTACCCACCCACACCTCCCCAACCCCTATATACATGCTTTTTTATTTTCTTTCAGAATCACATTTATTCCTTCCCCTCATTATGTTCACACTAAATTTCCTTTGGAAATTTCCCATTCTACAAAGACTGTCATACTTTCTAGAGCTCATTTGCATCTACAGGTATGCATATCAAAAAAAAGATCCGATATTTGCATGTCTGTGATCTATTTATTTCACTTATTAGTGTGTCCTCCAGGTGTATCCATTTGCACAGAAATGAATGAGTCTTGTCATTCTTTGTGGCAGAATAATACTCCCATTTTTTAAAAACCACCTCTTCTTTATCCAGTCTCCAGTTGATGGGCATTTGGGTTGTTTCTAAGATTGAGCTATCACGAACTGAGCTGCTATGAACAAGGGTGTATATCTGTCTTTCCAATGTGATTTTTAAAATTCCTTTGGGTATATTCCTAGCAGGGGGATAGCAGGGTCAAATGGGACCTCTAGTTCTAGTTTTCTGAGGAATCTCTATGCAGATCTCCACAATGGTTGCACAAGTCTGCAATCCCACCAACAGTGGAGAAGGGTTCCTTTCTCCCCACAGCCACGCCAGCATTTATTGTTGATTTTGTAATAGCAGCCATTCTTTGTGGAGTGAGATGAAATCTCAGTGTTGTTTTCATTTGCATCTCTCAAATGACCAGTGATGTTGAGCGTTTCCTCATATGCTTCTTAGCTGCTTTGACTTCTGCCTCTGAGAAGTGTCTGTTCATTTCAGATGCCCATTTTTAAACTTGGTCTTTAAACTTGGGGAGGCTGATTTGTTTAATTTCTTTATATATTCTAGATAATAGCCCTTTGTCTGATAAACAGCTAATAAATATTTTTTCCCATGATGTTGGTTAGTAGACCTGTATTTCTAACTATACACTAAACTAAAATTGAAATGGATCAAAGATCTAAATATTAAAACATATACATTAAACCTGCTATAAGATAGGTTACATAGAACTTTTGAAGATACTGGCATAGGAGAAGATTTTATGAACAAAACCTCATCAGCACAGGAACCAGCAGAAAGAATCAATAACTGGAATCTCATTTTATTAAAAAGCTTTTGCACAGCAACAGACACCACCAACAAAGCAAAAGGACAACCTACAATGTTGAAAAAAAATTACCAGCTGTTCCTTAGACAATCTAGATATATAAAGAATTTTTAAAAATCAGAGTTCCCAAATTTAAAGACCCAATTCAAAAGTGGGCATCTGAAATGAACATTTTTCAGATGAAGAAATAAAAACAAAAAAGAAATGTATAAAAAAATGTTTAACATCACTGGTCTTTTCAGAGATACAGATGATTCCATCTCACTCTATAAAAAACAGCTATTAAGAAGTCAATCAACAAAAATGGAGGCAGGGTTATGGAAAAGAGGAAATTTTCTTAAATGTTGGTGAGAGTGTAGACTGGTGCAATCACTGTGGAAATCAGTGTGGAGATTCTTTAAAATTTAAGATCAGTAAGCCAGAGATTTAGCTCAGTGGTTCTGATGCCTGCCTGGCAAGCTCATGGTCCCTGGTTTGATCCCTAGTAACCACATACAACAATACCAGGCATAGTGACTCATGCCCACGAGCAATCAGTACCGCATGCCACAATGCTGGATGTGGTGGCTCACACCTGTGGTCCCAGCATGAGGGAGGCAGGGGCAGGAGGATTGCTGAGTTCGAGGCTTACCTGGGCTACATAATGAGCTCCAGGCCAGCCTGAACTACAAAGCGAGACCCTGTCTCAAAAATCAAAAACAAAACCAAAAAACAACTAAGATTAGAGGTCCCTTTGGACCCAACTATTCACCTGCTGGGTATGTTCACAAAAGAATTAAAAGTGTCATACTATTGTAACATATGCTCGCCCATGTTTATAGTGGCACTGTTTGTAATACTAAATAGCCCAAATCCCTATCAATTGATCACTGGATAAAGAAGATGTAGTTTCAATTATAAAATGGAACAGGACTCAGCCATAAAAATGATGTCATATACATTTATAGCTAAATGAATGCACATTGAGGCCATACTCAAGTGAAATAAATAGAGTACATATGTGTAAGTACAAAATAATTTCTTTGGTGTGAGAAACTGAAAGTGTAAATGAGGACCAAAATGTGTAACGGATAATGTGAAATAGAAAGAAAAGGTTCAAAGGAGAAGAGGACATAGAGAAGGAAGGTAGGGGAAAGGAAAGAAGGGAAAGAAAACAACATTTAGTAAAAGGAACAGAAGCAAAATTTTTCATAAATAGGTAGGGGTGGAGTGTTGGGAAGGAGGGAAGGGAATGGGGAAAGAGCAAAAACCAAGATATATTATGGATGGATACCAATTACCAATAATGAATGTGATCATAATGTATACCTGAAATGTATCCTTAAACTTAATTTAAATAAATTCTATAATGCCTACAGGCCAATATAAAAAACATGTGGCCATAAACATGTCATATATTGTTGGGTATCAGCAACCCTCACACCAGCAATATTTATTTCAAAGGTACAAATGCTGGAGATGTGGCTCAGCAGTAGAACAGGAGTCTACCATGCACAAGACCCTGGATTCACCTGTATATATTACTCATCTTTCTCACTGCTGAGATATAATTCCTAAAATTCCCAACTTAAAGGAGGAGAAGTTTAATTTTGCTCATGGTTTCAGAAAGTTTCAGCTCAAGGATGGCTGTCTCCAAGGCAGGAATGTCATGGCAGAAAGGATTGATGGAGCAAAGCTGCTAAGTTCATGTTGGCCAGGAAGCAGAGTAGGGCAATTCTGCCAGACAGAAAGGAGCCAAAGACCAAACATACAAGGCATGCCTCTGTCATCTACCCAGACACATCCAAGCATACCTCACCAATCCCCTCAGCAAAGCCCAAAGTGAATCAAACTAACATTCACCCTATCATATCTCATCTATTGTCAAATTCATATCTAAATACATTTCCTCAAACATACATTATCTAGGGCCAGAGGGTTAGCTCAGTGGTTCCGGCGCCTGCCTCGCAAGTGCAAGGTCCTGAGTTCGATCCCCGGTAACCACGTATAATGCTGGGCGTGGAGACTCACGCCCACCAACAATCAACACCGCATACCACAATGCCGGACGTGGTGGCTCACGCCTGTAATCCCAGCACTCGGGAGGCAGAGACAGGAGGATTGCTGAGTTCACGGCAACTTGCCTGGGCACCATAGTGAGCTCAGAGCCAGCCTGAACTACAAAGCGAGACCCTGTCTCAAAAAAGCAAAAAAAAAAAAAATATATTATCTACACAAAGTCAATAGCATGTTCAAAATTCCACCTAGTATAATGCGACTATCCTGCATACAACTAGAAATGCAACAATCGTTTTCCTAAAGCTTCAGCAATTATAGCATATTTGTAAAGTCTAAGTCCAAATCTATTCTGAGGCTAAAGATAAACTTAGCTGTAAAAATTGTGAGAGTTACATAATCCCAAGGAACAATGGCACTGGGTATAAATTTCCATTCCAAAATGGAGGAATAGAAAATAACTGGACTGGAGCAAAGCCAAAATCCAGCGGAACAAATAATAAGTCTGGTAGTTCCATATCTGGTATCTGAAGCATACAGTGAAAAAAATGTCTCAAAAGTGTAAGGACTGGGAAGGGGACATTATCAGAACCCCTGCAGTGAGTGCTGGTCTCCTGTGAGCCACAACAGCACAAGGTGAATTAATTAATAAAGAAAGGAAGTGAGACTTAAGAAGAAGCTGAACTTTGAGCCTGATCAGTGCTGCTATGGGCAGCAAAGAGGAAAGACCCTGAGCTTCCCATACCTTTATTCATACATGGGAATAATAGATAATTCAGAAGGTGGATTATAGAAGATCTTAGGTCACAAGGAACTTATGTTGATTAGGAATTTGTCCTCCTCAGGATGTCTGTGCTGATGTAATTCTGCCCTGGAGCATCACAACATCAGGGGATCATTGAGGTTTTAGCTGTGTCCAGTATGTCTCAACATGTCATAGCTGACCTGCAGGCAGAAAAATTAGGCTAAATCATAATTTAATTGTGAAATCATTTTTCCCAAAAATTATGTAGAATTGCTCTCGACATCAAAGGGTTTGGGTGGCCCTACCCCCATGACCTTGCTAATTAAAAATTAATGTCCACATATCCTCTCTGTTGGACTAATTCCAAAGAAGCTTCTCTAATTCACATCTTTAAACCTTTCCAAACTCCTCCCACAAACCACTTTCAAAGGCTTCTCTATACCATATGGTGAGGTACAGTCATAGCAATGCCACTTATCCAATACCAAATTTTCTGCGTGAGTCAGCTTTTCATTGCTGGGATACAATAACCAACACCCACAATTTAAAGAATGGGTTTAACTTGGCCCATAGTTTCAGAGAATTTCAGTCCAATGCCAGCTGTTTTCAAGGCAGGAATGTCACCATAGAAGGAATGATGAAGCAAAGCTGCTTAGTTCACAGTGGACAGGAAGCACAGCAGGGCAACAAAGAGGAAGGCTCAAAAGACCAGACATTCCCAAGACTAGGTCTCTATGACCCACCAAGACATGGCCAAGTATGCTCCACCAATTCCTAGGATAGATTCCCAAACCAATTAAGTTGACAGCCCATGCTAACCACCACAAATCCTCAGCACCACCAAAAACAAAACAAATAAAAGTAACAAAGTACTAGCTCTATGCCCAATTGCCACAAGATATAGCATGTTTTCTATAAAATTATCATCACTGTTATTGTGGGTTGTTATTTAGAGGTTTGCAGTAACCTTAAGAAATGAAAATTGGTCTTCAAATATCTCACACACACACACACACACACACACACACACACACACACCAGTCTCTATAAATTCTACTTGCTTCCCTAGCATTACATGAGTTATCCAGATATGTTTGGTCAGAGGAATATAGTGCATCCACAAGCAACAAACTTGAGTTGTAAAAATCATAAATTACAAAGAAAGATCAGTACTGTCCAGTATTACTTCACTATCTTTTAAGACCCAAATTAGACTTCACTCGTTAAGTATAAAAACTCATTCTTTAATTCTGGGCGTGGTGGCTCACGTCTGTAATCCCAGCACTCGGGAAGCAGAGACAGGAGGATTGCTGAGTTCGCGGCGGCTTGCCTGGGCACCATAGTGAGCTCAGGGCCAGCCTGAACTACAAAGCGAGACCCTGTCTCCAAAAAGCAAAAAAAAAAAAAAAAAAAAAAACTCATTCTTGCCATATGCTATTTATATTAGTTAAAGATCTTAGATTGTAAGAACAGAAACTAACAATGGCTAGAATAAAAGAACAAAAAAAACTAGAAAGAGGGCCGGAGGGTTAGCTCAGTGGTTCCGGTGCCTGCCTCACAAGCGTAAGGACCTGAGTTCGATCCCCGGTTACCACATATAATGCTGGGCGTGGTGGCTCATGCCTGTAATCCCAGCACTTGGGAGGCAGAGACAGGAGGATTGCTGAGTTCGCGGTGGCTTGTCTGGGCACCATAGTGAGCTCAGGCCCAGCCTGAACTACAATGCAAGACCCTGTCTCCAAAAAGCAAAAAAAAAAAAAAAAAAAAAAAAAAAAAAAAAAAAAAAAAAAAAAAAAAAAAAAAAAAAAAAAAAAAAAAAAAAAAAAAAAAAAAAAAAAAAAAAAAAAAAAAAAAAAAAAAAAAAAAAAAAAAAAAAAAAACTAGAAAGAGAAGAAAGCTTATGAAAGAAGTAGAGAAATGTACTTACAAATAGGTAACAACAAAAGCAAAAACTACTGAAAGAACACAGCCAGAATGAATATGTGCCTACAAACATGCAGATTTCATTGTGGAAGCATCCAGTTGGCTAACATTTGTCAAATGACTGGTTGTTGTGGCTTATGTCTAGATGTCTCCCAAAGCCTGCATACTAATAGATGGGGCTTTCAGGGGTGATTGGGTCATAGGTGTGTGACATTGGTTTCATCCATTGATTGGTCTATAGCTGGGTGTGTGATGTTAGGAGGTGAAGCCTGATGGTAAAAGGTAGCTACTGTGGATATGGCCTGGTTATGTACCACATCATGAACTGTTTCTCTTCTGCCATGCCATATGCTTTGTGGCCAGCTGACTATGGACTAAAGCCTCAATAAAGTGTGAGATAAAATAAACCCTTCCTCCTTTAACTTGTGTGTATTGGGTATTTTTATCCCAGCAATGAGACTAAGATACTGCTTCTTGACTAAAGAGGTCAATGTAAATGCATAGCATTTCCATAAAATTGTACCCAACAGTTACAATAAGGTTATCTCCTTAAAGTAAATTAGGATGCTTTTGATAAGTGAAATGGATATTTAATCAACCAAAAAGAAAAAATAGACATGTCAGTAGGATCCTAGAAACATAATAATACTTGTGTTATATGTACTATTGTGTCGTCTCCTGACAGTTCTATGGGTAAATGAAAATGGGGTTGTGAAGGCTTATTTAGCATTCATTTAACAGATTTGAACATTCTGCACTTTTCTAGTGATGCATCTACTGTCTAATTAACAGCTAGAGATAATTAATGATGCCGACATTTACACCCCTCATTTGTGTCAGCAATTTGTGCATCATACTAATTGGCATTTAGAGCCATGGGAAACATGTTTTTTTTTAACTGAACACTGACACCATCACGCTGTTGCAGTTTTTTGAACTGAAAGACCTATTGTTTTGCTTAGTATAATTTTCTAAATGCATTTGCATAGAGAAATTACTCTGAATATATAAGAACATTGAGTAGATCCATGGTAGGTCTACTTTTACAGTGAGAAGTTAAAAAAGTCAGCTCATCCCTTAACATAATTTTTAATATTTAATATTTTTTATAAAGCTCATATATAATAAGAATGACTTTACGGACTTGGTTGAGTAGAGGACTGTTAGTATTCCCTAGATTTCAAAGAAAAAAAATACCTTACTGAAAAGCTGCATAGCCAAAACAACTGGACTCATAAGCCAAAAATTTCAGATCATGCCTTGTTTGTTTAATTATAAAATAATTTAGTATTTGTGCTTTTTAGGATGTTGCATTCATTGACAATGTTTTGGTTTATGGAAAAAGAGGATGAAAGCTTTCAGAAAAGAAGGGACAGAGAAGAGATGAAAGAAAAGGAAGAAAAATAGGAGAGTTAGTAAGAATTATTTCCCCTTTTATGCAAGGACCAAACATATTCTGTTTCCTCCCAGTCTGTCTTTTAGGGTGAATACAGATGATTTTGCACTAATTCCATTTAATGTTTATTTCTACTGACCTCTGCCTTTCTAGTTGTCTGATAGTTTCTGCAAGAGATATTATCAGGTCTAAGAAAGGAGACATAGTGAGACCTACTCTATCATCAGTGAGGATCACATTGGAAAGTAGATGGAAGACCTGAAGTAATATCAGATTGATTCAATGAATTCACAAATGCATCCCCAAGTATAGTACCCAGAACAGCATTAATAGCACTTGTTAAGAATATATACAGTCAGGCCTTACTCAGACTTACTCAATCACAACTGGAAATAAATTGCCCCAATCTCACTCTTTTTCCTGATCCCTCATCACCAAAGAAACTATCTGACAACCACATGACAAGTTTACTTCTCATTGCCTGTGGTCTTCCTGTGGGATAGAAGTGGACAGCAGCTTTGGAGAGGCAAAGACTCCATTCATCTCTCCTCCTCATACTCACACAGTTCCACATGCCTAACATAATCTTATCTTTGCTGTAATGTACATAGTTTGTTAACCACACACTCCAATATATTCTTGAATCAACACTAATACAAAGCTAAAGAGAGCTGTGGTGCTTTTATTGTTGCTAAGATTATATAGTTCAAGGATGAACAGATATCAGGAGTGTAAATTATTATGTGGTCTAAAGCATAACAAGGGAGAAAAGTGCTGTTCTCCTTCAAACAGAGCCCAAAATAAGCACATAGTCCCTAATATCTTATCATTTTCCATAATTTCCTCCCTAATACCTCCTCCACTCCTGAGAGAAGATGTGGAAGGAAAGGTGAGCCCTAGACCCAGCAACTTCCTCCAATGAACCATAATTCACACAAGGACAGCATTTTGTTTTAGAGCTCAGATGCCAAAATGTCCTTAACAGCCACTGATGATTCATTGGGTGTCTTTCACCTTTTCCTGGATGCAAAATTAATTTTTCTAAATCCTTAATCATCCCTATTGGCAATATTCCAAAAGAGAACCTTCCTCAGAAGCACTTATTCTAATTAACTACCTTGAGTTTTACCTACTTAAGCATTGAAATTACTCCTTTAGTAACAGATATTTTGCTTGCCAATGTTTAATTCTTCATACTCAAAGTTAAAACCGATTTGGGCCATTACTCTCTAATGTTTTCATATCAAAGAGACTATAATTCAATTCTTTTTTTAAAAAGTGCCCAAATGCATTCTTTTCAAAAAAGGCAAGGGAGTCTTTCCCTTCCTTTTATTTTCCCTTAGGTCTCTAAAAAGGAAGCAGGTAAAAACTTAGATGAAAAATGATTGCATCAAAGAAAATGCTTCTAACTAGTCTATTCTAATGTTGAGCCAAACAGACTAATTTCTGTGATCTAGACAATGATAACAAGGCTCTGGTGCCTGAAAGCCAGGTTTTTGTGCTGTCACACACTACATTGAATTAGCCACTAAGTCCTACTAATTTTATCTCCTCCATGTATTTCTTTAAACCCTACCTTTCTGCTTACTAATCATCTTAGTCTTCTTTAAAGCTTTTATATTTATTATCCACAACTTGGGCAACATCAACATTTCTAAAATTGAATTTATTGGTACATTGTGACTGTACATTATTTTCACAATCCTCATTGAGAATTTGTACCTGTACATTATACATCTTGATTCTTACATTTTTCCATTCCCTGTCCTCCCTACAGCCCTTCTGCATATCAACTTTTTAACTAGCCCTTTACTCCAGTTCCTTCCTATGAAATTCTTTGTCCACCAAACTGATCATTCTTAAATTCAAGTATGATATGTAGTGTTTCAGGTTAAAAGTCTTTAATGGCTCTCCATTGACTATGGATAACAAACTCACCAGTAAGGTATAAGAGATCCTCCAATCCCGGTTATGCCACCTCTGTATTCTTATCATTCACATTCTAATTCCCTGGCACAAATGAATTCCATCCCTCCATGTCAGCTCATAGTGTCCTTCTGGCTGGAATGGTCTTCCCCTTCACCACTTGTTTACTTATCTATCTTCTTCCTGCTTTCTGATTTACTTCTGACCTCACATCGTCCCCAAACCTACTCTCATTCCCAGCACCAGTATCCTACCAATCCCTCCTTGATTTCCTCCAGTACGTGTGCATTCCAATTCTTGTACTAGACACAGACTGTAATGATCTGGAATTATTTAGAGAAGTCCATTTTGTCTACTTCAGTGCATAAATTATCATTTCCTCTTCTTTGTGTGTCCATGCCTTTTAAAAATGCCTGATTGTGTCTTTGTTGAGCCAATAGAGAAGCCATTGTGAAGCAGAACAATACCTTTTCCATACTCTCAGATTCTTTGCTGCTATCATAGCCCTTATGTCATCATTTGTTATGTGGTTCAAAATTTGGGAGAAAAATAAAATAGATGTGATCCTACAACTGAGTTTCTCATTTTGCATGGAATAAATATGAATAAAATACTTCTCTATCAATATGGTTTTAAGTTAGAAAAGATTAGTTTGTATTGAGTGTGACCTTTATTTATATTAGAGGAGCAAAGAACATAATTATCATTAAACCACATAAATGAAGTTCAGGAAAGTTATCTCTACCAGGACCCAGTTATCAAAAATTAGAAGAAGCCATTTTAGCTCAGCTATTCCTCTCTACCTTTGTTGCAAAAACAGATGGAGATCCAGTTCCAGAGATCCTTATCCTATATGGTAGTAACTCTGCTGGCTACATCTCTCTCTTAATTTTGTGAAAGAACAGGGAGCAAACATATGAGAGCAGTAGGACAACTTCCATGACAAATCAGTACAAGTGCAGTCCCCCCCTCAATAGAGCCTCTCTTATGATTACTGATGCAGCCACAGGATCACCGAGCACCAGCTTGTTGGATGCAGTGAGTGAAAAGGCAGATAAAGAAGAGAAAAAGGAGAGGAAAGCTTTAGGAAGCACAAATGATATAATTTATTTAGGGCAGAAAAGTTAAAAAGAAAGGGAAGTTCTTTATATGAATTTGAGGCCAACACATTCTAAACAAGAAATGCAGTATTTTTGCCGAAGAGAGAAGATGTTCTCCTAGCTGTAAATTCAGCTTTAGGATCTCTCTCTTCTTCCATTTGTGCCTGCTTGCTGGTTTTTGTTCTTCTGTGGATCTTAAGTTGTAGTGTTATGGTTCTAACGCCAAGGGAACAGAGACAGCCATGCTAAGAGGGTTTGGGTTGCCCTTTTGTTCTATTACCTTTTTAAGTTTATATAAAAATGTTTATTATAGAAAAATTACTATGAATAAATAAGAAGTGAATGTAAATCTAGGATTAAAATAGTATAGTAGTACTCAAGAAACTTGTTTTTTGAAGTTAATAGGCTTTTAAAATTTTGCTCATGTTGTAAACTGTTCTTTCATAATGTTAGTTCTGAATATTTCATTAGACAATGTATCTTAACTTATTTAACCAATTACAAATTGATGGAGATTTAGATTATTTTGAATTTTTCCCATTATTAGTATTTCTGTGATAAATATCCTTGATGGTTGTAGAAAAGGTTTTTACAATTTATAATAATTGCCCTAGAAGAAATTGCCCCACATAAAATGACTAGGTCAAAAGATATGGAATGCTGCAGCTATTTGTATGAAAAGCTGAACTGCCCTGCAGAAAAGATGCATTAATTTATTCTCCCACTGGTGAAGAATAAAAGTGTTCCTTTCCCAGTTCCCTGCAGAGAGTTTTTGAAAGCTGAACAATTGAAAAGATTCAACAAAGCTTCTATTTAGAAACCAGTCTATTGAACACAGACACTTTATCCACTGACCTGACTTGAATTCAACATTTATTGAGTATCTCTCCTATGCTAAGTAGTATAGATAGAACCAACACATTTAATTAGTCTAATAAAGCTATCAATTTAGTCAGTCACAATGGTTGACACAGAAATGTATGTTAAAAAAAGATTTTAAGATATTTTAAACTTCCATTTGGATATCCATCTTTTATAGTTTCTGCTGTTTAGTTAGCCTCTTCCTAAGAATGAATGACAGAGAGTTCACTATGTGTCTAAGTCATTTTTGCACCTGTAGGACACAATACCTGACACCCACATCATAAGGAAGGAAAGGTTTAATTTGGCTCACAGTCTACAGTGGGGCCAGCTCCAAGAAAATCAGCACAGCAGAGGGGCCCAGCAGAAGGGAGCTGCTCGTGTTGTGGCAGTCAGGAAGAGGAGAGGAAGCCAGGAGCAGGGAAGGGAGCTAGGCCCCTTCAGATCATGCTCCTAGTGATACTCCTCTTCCAACCAGATTCTACCTAATAGTTCCTAGTCAGCTATTTCACCCTGATGATTCAACCACCTTCCAAAAGCCCTACTTATGAGCACATGAGGACTTCCAGAAAGTTTTTTTGGTTTTTGGTTTTGGGTTTGTTTGGTGGTTTTGTTTGTTTGGTTGGTTGGGATTTTTTTTTTGGTGGTACCAGGGATCAAACTCAGGCCCTTGTGCTTACAAGGAACATGCAGTAACACTTGAGCTAAATCCCTGGCCCTCAGGAAACAGTCTTGATTTAAATCATAACATTCTTAGATCAAGCCATACCTGAGTTGAGTGCTTAGTTAGGTAAAAAAAATATCTTTATTACACTGAACCCAAAATTGCCACCTGAAAGTTTTACGTATTATTAAATAGTTTTACTAAGTAAGAGACCAAATATTCCTGTTCACACACCTTACCTAATCTACAAAACAGTCCCAAATGCCTTCCACATTCCTTATGAAACATTATCTCCAATGTATTTGTTTCTGCTATTTGGAAAGCCTATAATTACAATCCTCTTTTGGAAAAATTTGTGAACTCCTGAACCTCAAGGTTCAACACAACTGCTGCTTTTCTTGACCTTTAACCTATTATACCATCTGTTCTGAATTAATTATATCCCTTTTTATTTGCATAGTATATTGGATAAATCTTTAATACAATCCTTCATTATTTAATGTCCTCATTATTTTGTTCTATGATTCCTCATCAACTTAGGTGCTATGTCAAAAACCCTTACCAGTAAGTACCAAAAAATTCATTATAAAATTAAACAACAGATGTACACAATCTAGTATTGTTTATCATCTACTAAGATACATGAAAAATATAATTATATATAAATATAATTATAAACTAAGACAGATGATAATATCGTAGGATAATTACCATTAGTTTCTGCAGAAATGCAAAGACAAGAAAGAAAGGTGAATGATGAACAAATTATGCGTTGTGTCCAAGTTATCTCAGAAAGAGGAGAGAGATGGGGTTACCCACTTTCCGGGCCCCCCTTCTGTCTCTCTTAAGGCAGAAGCTTTCTCTCTCAATAAAATTTTCCTACTCAAAAAAAAAAAAAGAGGAGAGAGAGAAAAATACACTGATATACTAATAATACAGATATAATAAATAATACAGACCTGGGCTGGGGATTAAACTAGGGGTTCTGGCACCTGCCTGGCAAATGCAAGGTCCCAAGTTCAATCCCTGGTACTGAAAAAATATATATATATAGACCAAATCCGTAAGGATAAGATAGAGACAATAAAGGAGAGAACCAGCAAAAGTAAGAAGCATTAGTATCTGGTCACTGATAAAATGTGGGTCATGGAAGAAAAAGGAGAGAAGAAATCCCTCCAAGGTACCCAACCTGTGTATTTAGGGTACTACTGCTACCAAAAAGTTTCAGATTCAAACTGAAAAAGATGAAATGCACAGATGTGGATTTCTATATTATATACTGAATTGACTTTTTACATTTTAAAGCCTTCAGAAGTAGTATGTTATCCTTACATCACCATAATTTCCATTTTTTGTCTTAGATTCAATATGAAGGTTGATGATAAGAGAAATAAGCCCAGTACACAGATGAATAATCTGACAAACAGCAGGAAAATATGAATAGTAAAAAAATATTAGACATCAAGGAAAAAGTCACAGGAAAAAAAAGGTGATAGAGAGGAACAGATAAACCAGGAAGGAAATTATACTGAGGGACAATAACTTAAGACCACTAAGAATGTGGTCCTTCAAGGAATGGTTAGAATTATAGTGAAAATGGTACAAATGAAACAAGGAGTGAATAGGAACTGTGTTTATATGCTTAACAAGGTAGAAGGTCCAAAAAAGAAAGGATGACTGTGTAAGGGCCCACCAGAAACCTAAGTTGTTAAGAAATGTGTTAGGTGAAAATCAAAACCACTTTTACAAGTAATTGTTTATATTCCTTTAGTCTAACACAGCAAAAATGTGAAGGCACCTCCAACTCCTTACAAGTACATAGTTCCAAAACTTTTGCAGGGACAGTTTGGACTTAAGACAGTTGAAGTCTCTTCTAGACATGAGTATCTGGGATTATGTATCAGGTAAGACCACAAGAAACTCTTTTCACATATAGTGGCACTGAGGGCAATGAGTTTGTTTTGTTTATAAAGAGACAAAGGAGGAAGAACCACGTGAAATGATAAAAACATGTGGATCACCTGAAGGCTGAGAGACAGTCTCCCAGGATGCAACAATATCTGTTATGATCATTTGTCAGTGTGTCAATATTATGACGTCTCAGTCAAGTTTCAATCTCTATATAAAAAATACTTACAGCATTTCTTTATTTGAGCAATAAATACCTCAAAGCCAGGGCCAGTGATATTTTGAATGTTCATTGTGAAACATAAATGAAATAGAATGTATTAGAACAAATTAACTTACCATGTTCAATAATTCAAAATAATGTTGAAATGCTGGTGAGTCAGAAAGACATTCTTTTGTGAAAGGCAATACAGATGTTCCTCAACTTACAATTAAATTACATCCCAATAAGTCTGTCAGAAGATGAAAATGTCATAAAGTGCTTTTAATACATCTGATATACCAATCTTCATAGCCTATCATTACAGTGCACTGTAGAATACTTTCATTTACCTTCGTGATTGTGTGGCTAAGAACTGGGGCTTGCTGCTATTGTCCAGTGTTACAAGAGAGTATCCTACCACATCACACTGCCCTGAAAAAATATCAAAATTTAAAAGTTAAAGTTTGATTGCTATTGAATACACATTGCTTTTTTTAACACCATAAAGTTGAAACATCATAAATTGAACCATGATAAACTGGCAATCATCTGTGTTTTATGGAATCTAAGATAGAGAAGTCAGTGATATATACCTCATGGATTCCAGAATATTGGCAGCGTAACCAGAGAGAATGTAATGTTAAAACTTGGATAATGAGAAGATAGCCACTTATAATTTATAGATTCTCGTTATGTTCTAAGCTTCTTAGATACTTTGTCTCTTAATTCATAGAGGAATCAGTTAAAGTCAGAATTTCTAAATTTACGGATGAGAAAAAATATTCATAAGGTTTAAGTAAGTACCTCAGGTCACATGATTAATAAGTGACAAGACAGGATTACAATTCAAATCTTCCTCATTTATGTAAGAGCCAGTGGTTTCCCACCAATATATATTGCCTGACTATAAGGTCAGATATAACCCTCCACTCCCAATGCTCCATTTGACTAAGGCAGCCCCTTACCTGTAGATGGTCAGCGTTTCACCTATAGAGCAAGTATCATTTGTCAGTTTTCTATCTCTGCAGGACCCTGTCACTGCCAGGTTCTGATCACACTGTGTTTTAGAAGGGTACATTGTGTAATTGAAATAATGACACAAAACTATTGCCATCTTGGAGCAGCACCAGATAAGAATGCAAATCTGGTTGGCAGTCTCCAGTACTCTACAGAACAGAGTGATTTCACCCAAATGAAGCCAAGTCTATTCACATTAGGACTAGATGTGCATGGGGATTTTCCAAATGTCAGGCAGTGGAACTCTTATTTCTTCATATCAACTACTTACCCACCTACATCTAGAGAAGGGAAGGAAGATAACATTTCCACCCTGTCTTCTGCAGCAAGTGCCAAGGCACATTAGGGAGACCAGTCTTGAGCACACTGGGTGGCACAGAATGTTAATTTACACAGAAGAGGTAGATGGATGGGATTTTAGTACTGCTACTAAATTAGTTTTACTAATCAGCTTCTCCCATGCTGGGTTAGTGCAAATCCCAAGGTTTTGTCATGGAGATTTGAAAATCTACACAAATTACACTAAAATTTGCTTCTATATGTGCTTGGTTCTTCTTGGCAAAATATACATCACAATGAGTACTTAAATGAAAACAAAAGTATCACATCTTTCTCACTCTTGAAGGCATTAAAGACTACCAATCCTTCCCTCTGTGCCTTACAAAAGAAGAGTGCGGTTCCTTGGTTCTCACTATGTTATGAAGGTGAGAGTGCTCTGGCTCTCCATGGGTGCCTTGAGGTGTGAAGTGCTTGCCTAAGTTCAGAACAAGAATGGACACACTCCTTTGATTCCCAGAAAAGCTACTGCCTTCCTTGAGTATTTTGCCAGGTGAAGGCTATGGAGAGAGATAAAGCAGGTAAGAAATGAACCTGGCTAGTCAGATCATACCAGCTGTGACTACATTTGGTCTGTCATCGGTAAAATAAGAGGCCAGCAATGTTTTCCAGTACTATCATTCCATGAGTCCACAGAAAGAGCACCCTTTAAATAGACACTACCTCTTCAAAATAATCTAAAACTTACTACTTCACTAGTCCAAGGTAATACTCTATCAACCTTTTTTTATTTTGGCAGTGACTAATCTTTGATCTAAAAAAATAAATCAATGTCTTTATTGGCATGTAAATAAAGGGTTGGATAAATGAGTGCATAAGAATTGATTAATCTCCTATGCAAAACTATTCCAAATTATTTATGGAGATATTGTGGCATAGAACTCAGTCCTTTAAAGCTAGACTCTACAGTGACTTCCTTCCAAAAGGCACAATATTAAATGACAGAAAAGCGAATCCTTTACAGGCGAATCCTTTGAAACAAACTAAGCCAAGTGACAAAGTAAACTTCATTCTTCTTGTTGTTGCACTGGGGATCGAACTCTGGCCCTTGTGCGTCCAGTGTTGGTGTGGTACCACTTGAGCTAAATCCCCTGCCCAACAAAGTAAACTTTAACAGCAATAAATTATAGATATAGTATGTATTCTTTTTTTTTTTTTTTTTTGCTTTTTGGAGACAGGGTCTTGCTTTGTAGTTCAGGCTGGCCCTGAGCTCACTATGGTGCCCAGGCAAGCCGCCGCGAACTCAGCAATCCTCCTGTCTCTGCCTCCCGAGTGCTGAGATTACAGGCGTGAGCCACCACGCCTAGCATTATATGTGGTAACCAGGGATCAAACTCAGGTCCTTACGCTTGTGAGGCAGGCGCCGGAACCACTGAGCTAACCCTCCGGCCCATAGTATGTATTCTTAATACATAATGAAAATGGTACTTTACTTTGGTGCTCTTCCTCCCAAAAACTTAGAGTTAGTCATTAGAAAAACATTTGACAAATTCCAATAAAAACATAACTGCTACAGTTTATATCTAAAATGTCTCACGAAGCCTCATGAGTTCAGATGTAGAGCTTTTGGGAGTGAATAGATCATGGGTGTGTGATACTGAATCAATCTACTGATTGCTTCACCATAGTCATGGGTGTGGATAATGAATTTACTAAAAAGGGAAGACCCACTCTGGGTATGGGAGACAGCAATCAATAGACTTGTAGCCCAGATGGAATAAAAAGTGAAATAAAAAGGCTTGATGCTTTCTGCCTGACACACCATGTTCTTTTCTGCCATGCCCCCCCCCCCCCAGAAATCAGCTGACTATGGGCTGAAACCTGAAGAAATTGTGATCTAAATAAACCTTTCTGCCTTTACATTGTGGGCGTTAGGTATTTTGTCCTAGCAAGAATAAAGTAACTAAAACATGCCACAATTTTCTTGACCAATGCTCTGGGTCATCATAAAAATGTCTGTGCTGTTCACTGAAGGCTTGTGCCCACCCAAAATTCATAATGTTGAAATGCTATCCCCAAAGTTATGATATTAGGAGATGCTGCTTTTTTTTTTGGAGGTGACTAAGTCATGAGGTTGGCACCTTTATGACTGGGACCAGTATCTTATAAGAGAGGACTGACAGACATTCCTTTCCTTTCCTAGCAAGTGAAGACAGGAAGATGATGCAATATGTAAAACGTCATCCTAATCAGACGATGAAGCACTGAATTTATAAGCTATATGACCTTTGAGCCTTAGTTTCATCACTTAAGGATAATAATGCCTACCCTATAGACCCAAACTGAAGGTTAAGTGAGATAGTATGTTTGAAAGCATGTAGATAATCAAAAGCCGTAGATAGTATGAGAGAGTTGTCATTGGGAGGAAGTAGGAGCATCCACACGAATAAAGCCCTATGAGCACTTGTATGGCTAAACAAAGCTATGTCAAACATTGTCAGTAGGAGGATTCATTTTCAAAGTCAAGTAGCAGGGAAGGCTGAGACAACAAGGTCAAATCTATACCTTATATGTAGAGAGAGCTTGGGAGACGAGGACTACTGGTCTCGTTTAGGCACCTGGTGTGCCTAAAATGTAGGAAAAGCTCACCTCTGAAGAACTGCAAGCTAATAAATTGAGGCAGAGCTGTCTTGGAAAGTACAACTGGCAGTGCTGTTTTGGAAAACTGATAAAAGAAATCAACCGACCATTTAATTTATTTGAGCTGCTTAATGGAGCACATTTTGTCAGTGGATGAAGAAATCTTCATTTCTTTCAAAAGAATGATGGCTGCACCATCTTCCTCTTTCAGACCACTCACCTCATATTGAAAACATACATTTGAAAGAGAGGAAAATGTTTTCTAAGGGAGTGGAGGGGTTGAGATTGCGGCAGTAAGTTTGCTCGTGTAGCTTTAACACAAATCAAACATTCACACCCAGCAGGCCACGGTCCCCCCTCTCATTCCATTCCATGACACCAGTGTAACCACAGGCCAGAGCTATCCTGAACTCTCCTGGCCAAAGACGCAAAATTAAGGTGCATACTCTTTGAATCTTTACGGTTTATTTAGTCCTGTGTTATAAATTTAAAAATTCATTTTTTTCAGCTGTTATGTGACCCTAAACAGGCACATTTCAAATCATTAGCTCAGGACAGGGGGATACACACTCTTCATGAGTTTTCTTCTAACCTCACCTTAGGATAATGAAAACCTAATGGAATGATGAGTCTTCACATTAACCCTCCTCCCATCAAGAAATAAATGGCAAGATCCTCTGGAATCAGAGGAGAAGGAATTAAAAGCCTGATTTTTGTGTTTGCGAGCTAGGTAGACCCTCAAAGAGGTTGCTTAATGCTTAGTTTCCTTATCTCCAGAAGGACAACATGTTTTTAAGATTCAAGTCAGATGATAAATGTAAAATCCCTAGTGCTATATTAGGTACATGCTTAGCATCCAAAATACAATAAGATTATCACAATAGGCATTTTCAGTGAAATAGAGATAGTCTTGAAAGTCTTGGGGAATTTGCTTAACATGGTAGACAAAACAAGGTACATTTTAAATAATGTGACATTGGGCTGAGAAAAAAATGCACTTAATAAGATTTTGAAACATTCTAGTTGTTTGCTTGAACTTATGCCAGGCTTAGTTTCTAGGGTTTTAACTTACAAAATGATATCTGGGCTTCTGCTTAGAACAAACGGAGCACTATGAGGACAGTCTGACCAACCCCTGGCACTCCTCACTCACTAACCCAGCAAGGCCAACACCAACCAGCAACCCCTCTGCATCCTTGAAGCCTCTTTTATGGTCACTGCAATAGAAATATTGAAAGAGATTCGCCGTATATGTGGCCATGATGAAGGAGATTGTATCTGTCCCTGCCAAAGGTGACATAAGTCCTAGCTAGCCTCTTGAAAGCACAACCCACCCCAAGTACTTGCCTTGGTTAGTTCAATATATGAGTGAAGGCTGAAGAATCCAGGACTGATTGATAAACAGCTTTGATACCCAAAGGCTGATTTGTTCCTTTTATTAAAAAAAATTGTTCTCTTTACCAGCTGCTTCTGTTCATAAAAGGCCAAGGAAACATTAGCACCATATGTCTTCTGGTTATCTGGACATCTAATGGAAAAATGTAGTTAAAGCAGTCATCAGATCCTGATAGAAAAATTGGCAAGGGAATCAGCTAAACTGAGAGGTAAAGTCCCTGCAGACACATTAAGTTTTCACTTCCTCTCCGTGAGTGAAGCTACAGTTTGTAGCCCCAGGTCCTCCCAGCTGTTCCTCTCCCTCTTCACTTCACTTGGTGTAAAACTTTGAAACTGGTATTGAGGAGATATGCATCAAATTTAAGGAAACTATGAAAACTAGGAAAAGGCTTCCTGAGCCGTACAATTAACATAAAAGCAGAGGGCTGAAATAAACCTTAAATTTGAGGTCCTCTGCTGAATTCTGGAAGTAGATTTGCATATAATGAATGGTATACATAGCTTCTGTGACTGGTAGTATTTTGGTAAAGGTTTAAAATGTATACTTATAATTTTTTGAGGTATGAACTTGAATACTTTGCTTCCGGTTTACTAACTGAAGAGACCATCCTCATTTACCATTTACCATGGATAAACATAAACCCCGCTCCTTTGACCAAAAGTCTCAAATTAACTGCCTATTTACAGATAATGAAACTAAATCCCTTGATTTAAAATCAATAGCTAAAATTTAGAGGGCTTACTGGAGAAAAAAGTGCTCAGTACTCTCCCAGCACTCTTGTAGAATTGTGGCCACTGATTTCTTGTTTGGTTATATTACTGAAGACTGAACATCTCAAGGGAAGAGACTGCACCACTGTCTACATCCTCAGCACCAAACAGAATGTGTGGTACATGGAGACAGGAAGCACTCAAACAGCCAGAGAGCAGAACTATATTAGGTCTTTGGTGAAATAGTCATGGTTAAATGGTTATATTATCAGTCAAGGTGAGTTATAAAGGGATATAGCAGACATTTCCCAGGACTTCCCAGGAGAGTCATTCCCACAAAAATGACAAAACTGCTGACCTAATCACGTATCTTTCAATACACGAACTGCTATTAGTATGTTGTCCTCTTACCTCCCAATGGTCCAGCAAAAACTAGAAACACTACCTGCAGAAGTCCACTGTGAATATCTATCCAAAGATATCCAGCCTGTAAGCAACTTATGTTCCTCACTTTGCTCAGCACCAGCCATAAGATAGAATCTCTCTTGATACAGGAAACATGAAAGAGTCCATGTCCTGAGGATTTAACCATCCCGACATATTACCATAATGCAATGCAAAAATGAGGCCACTCCCATTTCTACCGGATCCCGATATCATAGACAATCTCACCTCTTGTCTTTCCAATTTTCACTGGCTGTTAGTCTGACAGCTTCGCTGTAGTGTTGGATAAATTCAGCCCTGAGCACAGACATGCTGACTAGGGAAAGGGATCGTACACAGTACAGATCTGGCCTGTGTTAAATGCTTTATCACGGCCTCTGGGGTGTGACACCTCATCTGATGTCAGCTAACTCCAGCTATATACAGTTTTTTGGGACAACGAGTGTGGGTGTTTTTGGTTCTAAGCAAGCATTTTACCTCTGAGTCTATGACAGTTGAGCTTCCTTGTACCTTAATTGTTCCAGTTCCATCAGAGAAATTCATTGTCTCATGCAACAAAGCAAATGGCTTATCTAGAAATCTTTTGGAAATAGTTGCCTAATAGAAAATTAAGGATAGTAAGTTTGCTCTTATTTTTAAATGCAAGAAAGCATCCAAAATATTTTAAATGACATAATACCCAATCCAGCAATATCTAGGCTAGAGGTCAAGATAATTAGAGGTTAGCTAGAAAGGAGCCCAGGTGGACCTAGCTGAAAATTCCTCTTAATTACAAGATGACCAGGAAGATAAAATTATGAATGATACATCTGCTGACTCAGCTGTCCTGAATGAAAGTGATATTTATTAAGGAATTTAATATCATATTCAAGACGTTGCTAAAATTGGAAGCATAGATTTTCCTATACCAAAATACTTAAAAGGAAATTTCAATTCTATGCACTACATTTCAGCACAGAACACTTTTGCTTTTTTAACTTTCAGCTTCTATTTTTGTCATATGCTCCTAGCAGTAGGAAAATACCATTTAGTACTTCCCCAGCTTTGACTTATTTCATTTCGCAAGCTAGGAATTCTGCCCGCCTGGGCCCACATCCTCATGGGGTGGATGTGGTGCTGGAGCTGTTTACCTCAGTATTCTCTGAGAGGCCAGTAGAGCTTACAGGATGACAATGGACAGTCTCCTGACAGGGCAGTGTCATATTTGGCTTCCATCTGCTAAAGGAGAGTACATTTTTGGAAGCAGTTTTTCTCTGATGGGTAGATTTTAGATATCCAGAAACATATCTACATGAACGACAAGAAGCAAAGCCACTGTTAGCACTTGGGGAAAGGGAGTTTAGCTCTTCAAAATTAGAACTCCTCAGTGAACAGTGATGGAGAAGGGTGAAGAATGAGAACTTCACCTAAATGACAAATTGACAGGGAAATGGATTCCAAAAGTAATTAATGGAAGTTAGCAATAAGTAAAATACTCACTTATTTTGAACATTAGATCCTCCTTCCTTTCCACCTCTTCCTCCCCATCCTCATATCTCTTCTTCTTTTTTTTTTTTTTTTTTTTTTTACAATCTTTTCCCTTCTTTTTCTTCCTCCTTCATGGGAGACCATGCAAAAAGCAAAGAAAAAGCACTCTGTTGAGATTTAAAAGTAACTTTAATTCTGAGGGAAAGACAGGAGGATCACTAATTTGAAACTAGCCTGGGCAAAACATAAAATTCAATTTCAAAAAAAAAAAAGAAAGAAAGGAAAAAGCTTTCCAGTAGAAAAATACTAAATGTGTAACATTTTAAAGGAATAGGGATATGAAGCAGGAGCAAGAGTAAATCTCCAACATGGGTAAATGTGACCAAGAGATCTTCCAGGCACCTTTTGCTGATTATGTTCCCACACTATCTCCCTCCTCAGGTAAGTCTGCCCATGGAGATGCTACTGGTGAAAAGAGGCAAATGGATGTTACAGCTGTATATATCAGCCTCCCAAAAAACTCTTTCCCACCACCTACCTCAGGCTTGTGCCCCTGGAGTCTTCCTCCTCATCCTCCATAGCTTATTTCTCTAGTGGACACTACCTGAAACTGCAGGCCACAGAACTAACCCAAGGCTGGGTCTCCTTTCCTGGCATTCGCCTATCTTTGAGTGAATAACTCCACCATCAAGCCTCCAGTATAAGTCTCTCGGTACTGAGTAGAAAAACTCCACTGACAGAGTCCTTCAAACTGGTCAATGATATGTAGCTTTTGGCTGAAGTGTTTAGTCTATTACATTTAATACAATGGCTGATAAGGCTAGAATCATGGATATCACTTTTTTGTTTCTATATCTGTTTTTTTTTTTTTTTTTTTTTTGAGACAGGGTCTCGCTTTGTAGTTCAGGCTGGCCCTGAGCTCACTATGTAGCCCAGGCAAGCTGCCGCGAACTCAGCAATCCTCTTGTCTCTGCCTCCCGAGTGCTGGGATGACAGGCGTGAGCCACCACGCCCGGCACATTGTGGTATGCGGCGGCGTTGATTGCTGGTGGGCGTG
>PVIC010001408.1:0-18492 GCA_004025085.1 Thryonomys swinderianus | reverse complement strand
ATATCTGTTTTTTTTAATTGAATTCTTTATTTACAATTTATATACATCTCAAAATCACATATAACATTGGGAAATTTGTGCCAGTATATGCCACAAGTTAATTCTCATTTTTAGCCATATCCCTACCCACTCCCCCCTCCTCCCCCCTTCTATATCTGTTTTTGCTCCTCTTTTTCTCCATTACTGCTTTGCCTGCTACAACAGATATTTTATAGTATACCATTTTAAATCATATAGATAATTGATATATATTATATATAACAGGTATATATATATATATATATATATATATATATATATATATATATATAAAATGGATGTAGTAATTGCTCCAGGGTATTAAAAATAGCAATTTAGCCAGGTGTGATGGCTCACGCCTGTAATCCCAGCACTCGGGAGGCAGAGGCAGGAGGACTGCTGAGTTTGAGGCTTGCCTGGGCTACTTAGTGAGCTCAGACCCAGCCTGAACTACAAAGTGAGACCCTATCTCAAAAAAAAAAATAGCAAGTTAAGGGCCAGAGATTTAGTTCAGTAGTTCTGGCACTTACCTTGCAAGCGCAAAGTCCTGAGTTCCATCCCCGGTAACCACATACCAGCAATCAATACCACATACCACAGTGCTGGGGATGGTGGTTCATGCCTGTAATCCCAGCACTAGGGAAGCAGAGACAGGAGGATTGCTGAGTTTGAGGCTTGCCTCGGCTACATAATGAGCTCAGGGCCAGCCTGAACTACAAAGCGAGACCCTGTCCAAAAAAAAAAAAAAAAAAAAAATAGCGACTTAAATTTTTTTAGTTCACAGCAAATAATTTAATTTCAATAGTACATGTATTAAGAATTCTCTAGATTACCAGTGGTGAATTGCAGCCCGCCGGCCGGTCCCCACTCCACCCTGGAGCTGCATCGATAGGACTCAAAGACCCTGGGCGCCATTCCCAGCGCGTAGAACTGCAGTCGGCCTGCTGGCCCCCATTCCACCCCTGAGCTGTAACAGCACAGGCCCGAAAGGAGCCCGGAGCCATTTCCTGCATCCCTCCACACTGGAGCCACACTGAGAGACCAGGCAAGATAAAAAAACAAGGGAATCTAGCTTCTGTCCTGCCATCTACTCCTAGATCCCTTTATTCACCTCTTGTCTCCACACCCTCTCCTATCTTCCTGTTAGAAGCAATACCCAGAAGTAAAAGACCCTTAGGCTGCCCTATTTCTTCTCCTGTACTGTTATAAGAAGGTGTGCAAATTCTCCAGCGATCTTACAGCATACAGTTTGTACTGTTTTATATATTCCCTTTTATCCTCTGTTACCCACTGGTATATATGAGGATCTGAAGTCTAGGTAATCTTTATAAATCTGCAAAGCCTATTTCATTCTCCTTCTGTCTCCCTACCTCCCTGATTCCCCAGTAACCTTTCATTCCCAGAGGGTTCTTGGGGTACATTTACGATCTACATGCTGTATACACATTGCTGATTAATTCTAAATTTTGGCATATGGACATTGAGGTAACGCATGAGCTCAAAGTCTTCAGAATAGAAATTAACAAAACTTTTCATTGTATTTACTGTGTTTAATACTGATATCGGAACTGATTGTATTATGGTAACAAAAATAATGTGATTATTCTGTTCAAATACCTCCCATGATGTGTCAGAACTGAGAACTCTCAAGGGTCATTACAGATTCAAGGAGGACAACCCAGGAAGGTGCCACTTCCAAAGGGTGCCAGATAATAGAAAGAAAGAGACTTGCAACAAACGTTGCCCTGTCATCAGGCAAAGAATTAAACAAATAGCATTAGTAACAACAAAAGAGTAGAAATGAGAAAATATACAAAAAAAAAAAAAACAGATACAAAGATCACCACCACAGGGAAAATCAGAGAAAAGGGAAATACAGAAAACTGAAACTCAAACACCAGGACTCTTGGAGAAGATAACTAAAGCAGATCTAGTAAAATGGAAAGCAGAACTCATCTCTAAGATCAAAACACAGATACTGTCCAGAGTGAAAGACACCATTAAAGAAGAGATCAGTAAGATGATAGAATCCAAGAAAGCAGAAGCAATGGAACCTTTTAAACAGCTTCAAGCAGAGCTCCAGGGAATGTTGAAGGAGAACGAAAGCTTGCAAAGTAGGATGAATGAATCAGAGAAGTGAATCTCAGACCTAGAGGACAGCATAGCAACCAACAAACAGGAAAGACATAATCTATGGAAAAGGGCAAGAGACCATGAGAAATCAATTCAACAGCTTCTAGATGACTCAAACAAAAATAATATAAGACTGATTGGAGTCACTGAGGAAGCAGGAGACAGTACAAAAGACATAAAAAAACTGTTGTAAGAGATAACAGCAGCAAACTTCACAGGAAAAGAAATGGACATGCAGATAAAAGAGGTCTATAGGACTCCAAAACACCATGACATAAAATTATCTACACCTAGACATTTAATTATTAAGGTTCCAGATACACAACACAAGAATGAAATACTGAATACAGTGAGAGAAAGGAAGAAAATCACCTACAAAAGGAAGCCCATTAGGATCACAGCAGACTTTTCAACACAAACACTCAACGCAAGGAGAGCGTGGAGGCAAGTATTTCAAACATTGCAGGAAAACAACCTCCAACCTAGACTGTTGTATCCTGCAAAACTATCTTTCAGAATAGACGGGGAAATAAGATACTTCCAAGATAAAGAACACCTGAAAAATTTCACAAATATGAAACCTGCACTCCAAAACATTTTAAACAACATCTGGAAAAAAAAAAAAAAAAAAAAAAAAAAAAAAAAAAAAAAAAAAAAAAAAAAAAAAAAAAAAAAAAACAAGGAAAATTGCATACCCATGAGAGCCAGGAGAATGAACTCACTGGGGCAAACAAGAAACTAAATAGAAAAGAGGAAAAGCAAGGAAGAAAAGAACCAAGAACAGGGAAACATGGCAGCTCTGAATATGTCCATATCAGTCATAACTATTCATGTCAATGGACTCAACGGGCCAATTAAAAGACACAGACTAGCAGATTGGATCAAGAAGCAAGATCCTACAATCTGCTGCATACAGGAAACACACCTATTTCAGAAGGAAACATATAGACTGAAAATAAAGGGCTGGAAAACAATCCTCAATGCCACAGAAAACTGCAAAAAAACAGGAGTGGCTATCTTATTTGCAGATAAAATAGAGTTCAAACCCAAACTGATTAAAAGACATAAAGAAGGTCACTATATACTCATATAGGGAACTATCCAAGAGAAAGAAATAACAATCATAAATATTTATGCACCAAACTCTAATGCACCCAACTACATAAATCAAACATTAGCAGACATGAAAAGCCAGATAACCACGAATACAATATGAGTAGAGGCCTTCAATACTCCACTATCACAAATTGACAGACCAACTGGACAAAGAATCAATAAGGAAATACTTGAGCTAAATCAAACTTTTGAGCAAATGGACTTAATAGATGCCTACAGAATACTTCAAACTACAAAGCCAGAGTATACCTTCTTCTCAGCTGCTCATGGATCATTCTCCAAAATAGATCACATTCTAGTCCATAGAACAAGTTTAAGTAAATGCAAAGAAATCAAAATTATCCCCTGCATACTATCAGACAATAGTGCCTTGAAACTGGAGCTGAATAGCAAAAGAAATTCCAAGGTCCTCACAAAAACATGGAAATTGGACAACACTCTGTTGACCAACCAATGGGCCACAAAAGAAATTAAAGAAGAAATTAAATAGTATCTACAACTAAACGACAACCCCAGCACAACATACAGGAATTTAAGGGACACAATGAGAGCAGTTCTGTGAGTGAAATTCATAGCAGTGAATGCATACACTCGGAAAATAGAGCAAACTGAAATAAACAATCTAATGATGAACCTTAGACAATTAGAAAAAGAGGAGCAAAACAAACCCAAAGCACATACTAGAGAGGAAATTATAAGGATCAGAGCAGAAATTAATGCAGTGGAGACAAAGAGAACAATACAAAGAATCAATGAATCAGAGTTGGTTCTTTGAAAGGATAAATAAGATTGACAGACCCTTAGCCATCCTTATTAAACAAAGGAAGGAAAAGGCTCAAATCCATGCTATAAGGAATGAAAATGGGGAAATCAGCACAGACCCAGAGGAAGTCCAAAGGATTCTTCAGCCTTCACTCATATATTGAACTAACCAAGGCAAGTACTTGGGGTGGGTTGTGCTTTCAAGAGGCTAGCTAGGACTTATGTCACCTTTGGCAGGGACAGATACAATCTCCTTCATCATGGCCACATATACGGCGAATCTCTTTCAATGTTTCTATTGCAGTGACCATAAAAGAGGCTTCAAGGATGCAGAGGGGTTGCTGGTTGGTGTTGGCCTTGCTGGGTTAGTGAGTGAGGAATGCCAGGGGTTGGTCAGACTGTCCTCATAGTGCTCCGTTTGTTCTAAGCAGAAGCCCAGATATCATTTTGTAAGTTAAAACCCTAGAAACTAAGCTTGGCATAAGTTCAAGCAAACTAGAATGTTTCAAAATCTTATTAAGTGCATTTTTTTCTCAGCCAATGTCACATTATTTAAAATGTACCTTGTTTTGTCTACCATGTTAAGCAAATTCCCCAAGACTTTCACGACTATCTTTATTTCACTGAAAATCTATACTTCAAGAAGATGGAAAATCTAGAAGAAATGGGTAGATTCCTAGACACATATGAACTTCCAAAGCTGAATGAAGAGGATATAGTAATGTGAAGTGAACGTGATAGCCAGTACACTACGAAAACCTAGCTGAGGATATAATAATTTAAACAACCCAGTATCAATCTGTGAAACTGAAAATGTAATAAAAAAAAAAATCTACCGGGCCGGAGGGTTAGCTCAGTGGTTCCGGCGCCTGCCTTGCAAGCGGAAGGACCTGAGTTCAATCCCCGGTAACCACATATAATGCTGGGCGTGGTGGCTCACGCCTGTCATCCCAGCACTCTGGAGGTAGAGATGGGAGGATTGCTGAGTTCGCGGCGGCTTGCCTGGGCACCATAGTGAGTTCAGGGCCAGCCTGAACTACAACGCGAGACCCTGTCTCCAAAAAGAAAAAAAAAAAAAAATCTACCAACAAAGAAAAGCCCTGGTCCTGATGGCTTCACTGCTGAATTCTACAAAACTTTTAAAGAAGACTTAATGCTAGTACTTCTCAATCTTTTGAATGAAATTGAAAGGGAAGCAGTACTCCCCAAGTCATTCCTTGAAGCAACCATTACCTTAATTCCAAAGGCAGGGAAAGATCCCACCAAAAAAGAAAACTACAAGTCAATCTCTCTAGTGAACATTGATGCAAAAATCCTCAATAAAATACTGGCAAACAGAATACAGAGAGTTATCAAGAAAATCATACACCCTGATCAAGTTGAATTTATCCCAGGGATGCAAGGCTTGTTTAACATACATAAATCAATCAATGTAATACACTATATTAACAGACTCAAGGACAAAAACCACATGATCCTCTCAATAGATGCAGAAAAAGCATTTGACAAAATCCAACACCCATTCATGATCAGAACCCTACAGAGAATCAGAATACGTGGACTTTTTCTCAATCTGATACAAGCTATTTATGAGAAACCAACAGTCAGCATCATACTTAATGGGCAAAAACTGAGACCTTTTATACTAAGATCAGGAGTGAGACAAGGATGCCCGCTGTCACCACTCTTATTCAATACAGTACTGGAAACCTTAGCCATAGCAATCAGGCAGGACAAAGATCTAAAAGGAATAAAGATAGGAAAGGAAGAAGTTAAACTGTCATTAATTGCTAATGATATGATACTCTATCTAGAGGATCCTAAAAACTCAACCAAAAGACTGCTAGACTTAATTACCAAATTTAGTAAGGTTGCTGGATACAAGGCCAATGCTCAAATATCAACAGCCTTTGTCTACACAAACAACACACTCACTGAGAGAGAAATTGATGAGTCAATCCCTTGCACAGTAGCACCCAGAAAAATGAAATATCTAGAAATCAATCTAACAAAGGAGGTGAAAGACCTCTACTCTGAAAACTATAGGACTCTGAAAAATGAGATAGAAAAGGAAACCAGAAAGTGGAAAGACATCCCTTGTTCCTGGGTAGGGAGAACCAACATCATCAAAATGGCTATACTTTCACAACTACTATACAGATTCAGTGCAATTCCAAATGAAATTCCAACACTATACTTCACAGAGCAAGAGAAAATCATCAAAAAAAAAAAACCATCTGGAACCACAAGTGACCTAGAATAGCAAAAACAATTCTAAGCAACCACAACATGGCAGGGGATATTACAATCCCCAACTTAAAACTCTACTATAAAGCCACTGTGATAAAAAACTGTATGGTACTGGCAAAGTAACCGACCCGAGGACCAGTGGAATAGATTAGAAGACCCAGAAACAACTCCAGATAAGCTAAGCCACTTTATCTTTGACAAAGGAGCCAAATATCCCCAATGGAGGAAAGACAGCCTCTTTAACAAATGGTGCTGGAAAAACTGGGCTTTAACCTGCCAAAAACTAAAGCTAGACTTATCTCTTTCACCATGCACAAAACTAAATTCACAGTGGACTTGAGACTTAAACATTAAAACAGAAACAATAAACCTGCTAGAAAACAGGCTAGGTAAAACTCTTGGAGACATTGGCTTAGGCAAAGACTTCATGAATAAAACCTCTATAGCATAAGAACTAGCAGGAAGAATCAACAAATGGGATCTCATCCTACTAAAAAGCTTCTGCACAACAAAAGAAATGACTGGCACCACTAAAAGACAACCAACAACATGGGAAAAAGTCTTTGATAGCTGTTTGTCAGACAAAGGCCTATTATCTACAATATACAAGGAACTTAAGCAAATCAGTCTCCCCAAGTTTAAAGACCCAATTCTAAAATGGGCATCTGAAATGAACAGACACTTCTCAGAGGCAGAAGTCAAAGCAGCCAAGAAGCATATGAAGAAATGTTCCACATCACTGGTCATTGGAGAGATGCAAATGAAAACAACACTGAAATTCCATCTCACTCCACAAAGAATGGCCGCGATTACAAAAACAACCAACAATAAATGCTGGCGAGGCTGTGGGGAGAAAGGAACCTTTCTCCACTGCTGGTGGGATTGTAGACTTGTGCAACCATTGTGGAGATCCGTTTGGAGATTCCTCATAAAACTAGGACTAGAGGCCCCATTCCACCCTGCTATCCCCCTGCTAGAATATACCCAAAGGAATTTTAAAAATCACACTGGAAAGAAGATGTACACCCTTGTTCATAGCAGCTCAGTTCGTGATAGCCCAATCTTGAAACAAGCCAAATGCTCATCAACTGGAGACTGGATAAAGATGCATTTTTTTTTTAATGGAGAATTACTCTGCCATAAAGAATAACAAGATTCATTCATTTATGTGCAAATGGAGACACCTGGAGGACACACTAATAAGTTAAATAAATCAAACACAAATATGCAAATCCTGGATCTTTTCTTTGTTATAAGCACCTGTAGAGATGAAGGAGCTCTAGAATGTATGATAGTTTTGTAGAATGGGAAATATCCAAAAGGAATTTGTTGTGGGAATGTAATGAGGGGAAGGAATAAATATGATTTGGAAAAAAATAAATGAGTATGTATATAGGAGGTGAGGAGGGGGTGGGTGGGCAGCGATGTAGGTAAAAATGAGAATTGACCTGTGTTATACATTGGTACAAATTCCCCAATGTTATTGTGAGCTGTGTATATAATGTACCAATAAAGTTTACTGAATAATGCCCAAAAAATTCTCTAGAGGAAAAAAAAAACAATAGAATATATGTATATATTATAATTATAATTGCAAAAGAGGCCTTATTAGAATGTTTAACATGATAAGCAGCCAGATAGTTCAACAGTGGCTCTCTACATGCTAAGGGCTGGAGGAAACAGTAGCTGCTCAATAGAAAACTGAAAACCTTAGAACAAGAAGGAAAAATGATATGGCCCCAGTCTAAAGGCATGGAAGCTCACAGGAGAATTATTGGTGTTGTGAGTTCACATGGGACAGCTGAAGAAGCTGGAGCCTGGATAATAAAAACACTAAAATTGACAACCAAGATTGACCATCACAGTATACAAAACTGTTATTCTAGTTTAGCTGTCACTCCAACTCCTTTGTATTAACATTATCATATGAATAATATACATATTATTCATCAACACAATTTTACACTGCATTACATAGTTCTTTAAATCAGATAACACAAAAGAGAATATAAAAAGCATGTTTATACTATCTTTTATGTTTATCTTATAGTTACTTTGCTACTACTTTACATTGGATTGTGTTATTGTAAATTGTCCCTTAACACGGTTTAGATCTAAAATGTCCCCAGAAAGTCTCATGTGTCTGAAAGGTAACTGAATCATGAGGTGTTTATTCTAATCAGTGTATTCATCCATTGATGAGTTCAGCGACTAAATGTGCTTTTAGGAAGTGGGCCTTGGATATGGGTCACTGAGGGTGTAACCCCAAAGGATGTATTAATGTTCCTGGCTCCTCCCTTCTCTCTCAGCTTCCTTCTGCTACAGAATGACCAGCTGCCTTCCATCAGGCCCTTTTACCCTACCATTTCCGTCTTGAAACCAGTTGATATTGGATTAAACACACTAGAAACTGTAAACAAATAAACCTTTCCTCCTTTAAGTAGCAGTTCTGGGTATTTTGACCCAGCAATGGAGAAGACACTGATACATTCCTTCTAGTTAGCATGACATACTTTGTTTAACATTTCTTGTAGGATATATCTGGAACCAACAAATTCAATCAGTTATTATTTGGGAAGGCTTTAATTTGTTCTTCATTTTTTATATTTTTTCTGGATACAGAAATCTTGATTGATAATCTTTATTTCAGAACACTGAATATGTTATCTCAATGCTTAGTTATCCATTGCTTCTGATTTAAACAATATGCAATGAATGTTATTGAAAATCCCTTAAATGGGAAGAGCCATTTTTTTTCTTGTTACTTTCAAGATTTTCTCTTTGTCTTTGGGTTTCAGCAGTTTGACTAAGGTGAGTATGCATCACTTTGAATTTGTCTTACACGGTGCTTAGTTTCCCAAATGCATAAATATTTTCATAGACTTATAAAGATTCTAGGCCTTATTTATTTAACTATTGTTTCTGGTCCTTTTCCTCTCCCTTCATGCATATGTTGATATGCCTGGTAGAAACATCCAGTCCTCTGATAATCTGTTCATTTCTCTTCACTTTTTTTCTTTCTTTTCATTATATTGTATAAACTCCATCCATATGTTTTCAAGTTCTTTGATTGTCTTCTAACTGCTCAAATGTGCAGCTGAATCCTCCCAGTGAATTTTACATTTGACTAATTGTACCTTTCCATTCCAGAATCTTAATTTAGTGATTATTTAAAAAATAATTTCTATATATTTATTGATAGCCTCTATTTGATGAGACTTTCTTATGTTTAGAAATTGTTTCTTTAGTTCTTTGAACATATTTAAAATAGCTGATGTGAAATATGAGTATTAAGTCTCTTGTCTTGAGCCAATAAACATCCAGGTATTTTCTGAGAGATGTCATGGGTGTGTTGAGCCATGCCTGCTATGGTCAAGCAGTTTACAGTCTGCTTTAACCTCCCTTCCTAATCAAACAGGCTCCAGTCTTTTTCAGGTCTTTCTTAGGTCTGTACATATCCATTGACGTGTGTGTGTGTGTGTGTGTGTGTGTGTGTGTGTGTGTGTGTGTGTCTAGACTCCCAAGAATACAGCTGGACTTTTCAAGGCATCATGTAGGTATCTCTTCCTATTAAATTTTTTGGTCAGCCTCTGTATCACCTTAGGTAGAGTTAAACTGTATCAGCTTAGGTAGGTAATTATTAATTATTAAATAATTATTTATTATTATTCAACAATTACTGTTATCCGATATTGTAGGTTCTCTTTTCACTCTGTTGGTGATTTCTCTTGCTGTGGGGAAGCTTTTTAATAAAATGAGCTCTCAGTTGTTGATTCTTTTTGCTAGTTCCTATGCTACTGAGGTTTTGTTCATAAAGTCTTTCCCTGTGTTATTATCTCCAAGAGTTCTGCCTAACCTATCTTCCCATAGGTCTAGTGTTTCTGCTTTAACATTTAGACTTTAATCCACTTCAATTTCAGTTTAGTTCATGGTGAAAGATGTAGGTCTAGTTTTAATCTTTGGTAGATTGAAATCCAGTTTTTATAGCACTACTTATTAAAGAGGCTATCTTGCCTCCATTGAGAGTGTTTGGCTCATTTGTCAAAGGTGAGATGGCTTAGGATGTCTGGAGTTGTTTCTGCATCTTCTTGTCTGTTTCACTGATCCTTGGATATGTTTCTTTGACAGTAGCATGCCATTTTTATCACAGACACTTTGTAGTATAGTTACAGCTTTGGCATTGTGATACCCCCTGCCATATCCTTGTTGCATAAAATTGCTTATGCTATTATTATAGGTAGAAAAGCCAGCTAGACATATGTAGGCAGATAGATAGGACTGGCCTTTAAAAGAAAACCAAAAAACCAACTTGGACGTTACTGCTGCGGGGGGGAGGGGGGGAAGCTACCCCACCCATATAAGATAAATAGCTCATTGAAATTCCAAACAAGGAGCCATCAGATATTCTAAAGACTCCAACCTCCTGGGGTAAAAGGCTGATACCTTAACCCACCTCCCCGGAAAAGAGTTAGAGTCAAAATTCCTGTTTGATTGTTATAACCTATCTACCTTTTAAAAAATCTCATTGGTGGCCCCCACATTTGAACCCACCCCACCTCGTGATTTTGGTCCATAAAATCCCCCTAAAGAAAGCAATCCTGGGGTTACCCACTTTCCGGGCCCCCCTTCTGTCTCTCTTAAGGCAGAAGCTTTCTCTCTCAATAAAATTTTCCTACTCAAACCTCCGTCATTCCTAAAATTCATTCTTCGATTTTTAGAGAACACGAACTCGCATTTCAGGTGGGGAGTTAGGCCTTAACTCTCCTGCGTCACTATTCTAGGTCTCTGCTGGTATCAGATGAATTTTTGGATTATTATCTCTAGTTCTGTGAAATATACTGTTGGGATTTCAATTGGTATTACTTTAAATCTATATAGCAGTTTTGGCAGTATGGCCATTTTGACAATATTGTTCTTCCTACCCAAGAACAATGGATGTCTTTTCATTTTCTGAAAACCTCTTCCATCTCCTTTTTTAGAGTTCTGTAGTTTTCAGAGTAAAGACTTTTACTGCCTTTGTTAGATTTATTCCTAGATATTTTGGGATTTTTTTGTATGCTATTGTGAAAGGAACTGTTTCATCAATTTCTCTCTCAATGCGACTGTTATTTGTGTATAGGAAGGCTATTGATTTTTAAAAATTGATTTTATTGATACATTTTATATATGCATTATGATTACATTCAACAGTGAGAATTTGTACCTGTAAGAGACACATCTTGGTTCTCATTTTTTTTCCCATTCCTCTGTCCTCCCTAAAACCCCAGCCCATATACATAAGCTTTGTTTTCTTTCTTTATTGTTGTTTTCAACCATCAAATTTTTTCTTTCCCTTCTTTACTTTCCCCCACACGCTTTGAGTGTTGATCTTGTACCCACTACTGTACTGAAGCTGACGATTAAGTCAAGTAACCTTCTGGCTGAGTTTCTGGGACTTTCTCTACAAAGTATCATCTCATCAGCAAATAGTGACAGCTGAACTTCTTCATTTCCTGTCTTTAGTCCTTTTATTCTTTCTCTGGTCTAATTGCTGTGGCCAGTGCTTACAGAACTATACTGAACAGGAGTGGTGATAGTGGACATCCTTGTCTTATTCCTAATTTTAGAATGAAAGGTTTCAGTTTTTGATGATTTAGTATGATGCTGGCTGTTGGTTTTTCATAAATAGCTTTTATCAGGCTGAGAAAAGACTATCCCAAGATTTTCTACAGAGTTTTAGTCATGAATGGGTATTGGATATTGTTGAATTATTTTCTGCATCAATTGAGATGTTCATATAGTTTTTTCTCTTGAGTCTGTTAATACAGTGTATTGCATATATTGATTTATATATATTGAACCATCCTTGCATCCCTGGAATGAATCCAACTTGATCAGGGTGTAAGATCTTCTTGATGTTCCCCTGTATTCTATTTGCCAGTGTCTTACTGAGGCTACTGATTATTTTCAAAAAAATCCTCACACATCGTGAACTTAGAGCCAGGATAAATAAAGATAATCCCTTAATGAAGGATGTTTTAAAAAATACTACACATTTAAAATACTGTCAAACTTCTTAGGATTGGACATTTACAGAACTCTACCAATTCCATTCCTACTAATAACTTCTAGGTTGCTAGTTATCACAGTTAGGATAGTAGTGAGGCTATCATTTTAAAAGCTACTATACAGCTGGAGGGTTAGCTCAGTGGTTCCGGAGCCTGCCTCTCAAGCACAAGGTCCTGAGTTTGATCCCTGGTAACCACACACAATGCTGGGCGTGGAGACTCACGCCCACCAACAATCAATACCACAAACCACAGTGCTGGGTGTGGTGGCTCACGTCTTATAATCCCAGCACTCGGGAGGCAGAGACAGGAGGATTGCTGAGTTTGAAGCTTGCCTGGGCTACATAGTGAGCTCAGGGCCAGCCTGAACTACAAAGCGAGACCTTGTCTCAAAAAAAAAAAAAGCTACTATAGAACAAGGAAAAGGTAAATGATATTAGATCAACTGGACACACCACAAAGCTTACTATACTTACTTTTAGCCTGCTAATATTTTTGAATACATTTTCTCAAAATGTTTTGATATTTAATTTTCAGAAAACTTGATTTTGATTATTTTTCCAGTGTTGCTATTTGTTTTTGTTTTGCTTGTTTGTTCATTTGTATATAATACCGGGGATCAAACTCAGGACTTTGCATTTGCCAGGCCGGCAGAGAAACTACTGAGCTATATCCCTGCCCCGACCAGTGTTAACTGCTTTTCTAGAGCAGAGGATTTTCAAAGGTTCTTATTCCACTATTCCAGAAATGTTTCTCCACCTGAAATGTGTGTTTTATCTGATTCTGCATTTTCTATAGCCTTCTTAATTTCTTTCTCCCCATCCATAATTTTACATATCTTTAAGTAATTGCATTTATATAAAACATAAGCTTTTATGGAAAAGAATTTCTCAGTCATTAATATGCTATATATATCTATTCATATCAATACCTATGCCATCAATTTAAATGGCTGTCTTCCATTTACAACATATTTTCAAAGGTTATATTATATATGATACATTGCATGTACTTAAATTAAGATAATCACAAATGAACACCCACGAACTCAACACCAAACTTAAAAATATAAAAATGCCTTTCACAAGATTAGACTGAGATGTGCTTTGTATTTATGAATAGAAAAACTCAATATTCTAAGAATATCATTTCTACCCAAATAAACCTACAGAGTAATATAGTATCAAAAAATCTAAACATGGCTGTCGATAAATGACAAGCTGATTTTAAAGTTGATATAAAAGAGCAAAGACCAGGAAAAAAGAATATTTGTTTCATTAGATGTCAAAATTAATTATAAAACTATAATAATTAATAGGATTTATTGAATGAAACCACTAACTATAAAGGAAAAATTAGGGAAGATAAGGAAATATTGGAAAAATTACTGAAATTAATAACGTCTAAAAGAATATAAAAGAAGGTGACAAAGAAAAGGGCACAATGGTCAAAAAGGGGTAAAAGACACCTCCTCCTTTGCAAAGAAGAACCAGAATGACAAACATGTAGCTCTGTTTCAAGATGAGTGGCACCGGAATCAAGCAAAGGAGAGATGGAAACTTGGTAAGACACGGACACGTAGAGCAGGGACACAGAGAGTGGAATAAAATGAGTCAAAATCTATCCAACACAGGAGAGAGAGCAAATGAAAGCATTCTGGTGAGCCCAATGACTATGGATACTGGCAAGCTTGCCAAAAACACCAGCAACACTAGCAACATGAAGGACAGGCAAGGAGCCCAGTTAGGGAGTTTCTGGGAGTCTGCACCACAGCTCTGCACTAGAGGAGACATTTTATTTCCTTCTCTTCCTTCCAGATGCCATACTGCTATGCAGTGGCTGATGTACTAGGGATGGACCTATGTTGCTCTCCTGGCCACCACCGAACCTCAGCCAAGCTGTCACCCTGATCCATCCAAGCTGTGTAATCATCCCAAGCCACCTCGGTAATTGGCCTTAGTCTCTGCTCTATTCAGCATGGGCTGCTAAGTCAGACCTGCTGGGCCTGAGGGTGGGCTGTCACTCCTGAGGAAATAATCACTGCTCTGCATTTCTAGGGCTGGAGTAGCCGTGTGGTTTATGTCCACCTCTCCTGATGTGTCCACCCCACTTTTCTGGGCCAGTAACATACCATCTTCCTCATGTGTCTCCGGGAGACAGAAGAGCTCTGTGATGCCCTGCAAGATATAGCTTCAGTTTTTCTCATTATGAAAGCATGTGTTAAAAGTGGTAGAGGTAACTGACCCCCCACATAAGCAAATGTCAGCCGGAGGTCACAAGAAATTTGAGAAAAACAAAGTAAAGTCATACCTCCAAACATGGTAACTCTAACAACAAACTCCAAATAGAAGGATAGTGATGAAATTCTTGGTAAATTTCAAAGAATAATTATAAAGAAGCTAAATGAAATATGAAATAAAAAAGACAATTTAACAAAATGTATAATATGAATGATAAATTCACCAGGGAAACAGAGATATTGAAAAAGAACTAAACTAAAATCTTGGAAACAAGAGCACAGTAAGTCAAAACTTAGTTAAAAGCCTCAAAACTAGAATTGATAATGTTTATTAAGTAAGCTTATAGGATCAGAAACAGAGAAGTCACTGTGGAAAATGGCATGGCAGAAAGTCAGAGGACCCAGTACCAGTCAAATGTTGGAAGTCTGGAAACACACTATAGACTCAGACACAAAGTCTATGCCATAAATTCAAGTCTAGGTTGGACAGCTGGAGAGTCTGCACTGGAGAGCTGAAGAAATTGAAAACTGATGTCCAAAGCAATGGTGAAGCCCAGAACTCCTCCAGAAACAAAACACTCCTACTTTCCCTTTCTAGACTACAAACCTATTAGTCGCTGTCCACCACATCCAGAGCAACTCCCCAGAACAGCACAGACACACCCAGAACTTTACTGTACACCCAGAACCTCTGCTAGGAGATTCTTACTAATGCCAGTTTAACATATCACAATTAATGGTCACATCAAGCGGAAAAATGAATACCTGTAAAAGTTGAATTTCCCAAAAGAGTATGTATATAGGGGGTAGGGAGGGGGTGGGTGGGCAGGGATGTGGGTAAAAATGACAATTAACCTGAGTCACATATTGGTACAAATTCTCCAATGTTGTATGTGATTGTGAACTGTGTATATAATTTACCAATAAAGTTTACTGAATAATGGGGGGAAAGTTGAATTTCCCACTAAAGGACACAATACTCAATAGCCACAATTTATTTTTTAATGATTTAATTTATTGGTACATTATATATACACATCACAATTATGCTCAACATTGAGAATTTGTTTCAATATATGAAATGACTTAATTCTCATTTTTCCCTTTCCCCTATCCACCCTACAACCCCCCACCCCTAAATACACAAGCTTTGTTTCCTTTTTTTAACCAACAATTTTTTTCTTTCCCCTCATTACTTACCCTAAACCCTATTTCCCTTTGAAAATTTACTATTTCACAATATCTATCATGCATTCTATAACTCATTTACAACTTCAGTTTCTCAAACCAGAGAAAAGATATAATATTTACACATCTGTGACCTATTTATTTCACTTATGAGTATGTCCTTAAGGTATGTCCATTTGAGTATAAATGATTCAACCTCATTATTCTTTATGGCAGAGTAATACTCCATTTA
This sequence comes from Thryonomys swinderianus, assembly GCA_004025085.1. Lineage (NCBI taxonomy): Eukaryota > Metazoa > Chordata > Mammalia > Rodentia > Thryonomyidae > Thryonomys > Thryonomys swinderianus. The sequence goes on along the minus strand of PVIC010001408.1, from coordinate 2,507 downwards.
ATATTCACAATTTAAAATGGAAGAGGTTTAATTTGGCTCCTGTTTCAAGGGGATTTGTTCCATAGCCAGCTGGGTGCCAGAGAGGAACATCCTGGTAGAAGAGCATGGTGGAACAAAGCTGCTTAGTTTGTATTAACCAGGAAGCGGAGAAGGAGAACAGCACCAGGGAGGAAAAGTTAAATGTCCATGACGGGGGACTGAATAAAGAAGATGTTGTTGGGCTGGAGATTTAGCTCAGTGGTTCTGGCACCTGCCTCGCAAGTGCAAGGTCCTGAGTTTGACCCCCGTAACCACATACAATGCTGGGCATGGTGACTCATGCCCACCAGCAATCAACACCACATACCACAGTGCCAGGCGTGGTGGCTCACGCCTGTAATCCCAGCACTGGGGAGGCAGAGACAGGAGGATTGCTGAATTCGAGGCTTGCCTGGACTACATAGTGAACTGAGAACCAGCCTGAACTACAAAGCAAAACCCCATCTCAAAAAAATATATATATATTTTTTAATAAAATGGAACATTAATCAACCATAAAGAATGAAATTAAAGTCATTTATACTCAAATGGATGTACTTTGAGGAAATATTCATAAGTGAAATAAACAGGACACAGATGTGTAAATAGCAGACCATTCTCTAGTATGAGAAACTGAAGATGTAAATGAGTTCCAAAATGTACAATAGATATAGTGAAATAGGAAGAAAATGTTCAAAAAGAAAAGAGAAAGGGGGTAGGGGAAAGTAAAGAAAGAGAAAATTTGATGATAAGAAAAGGGAACAAAGCTTAGGTATATAAAGGAGCTGGAGTTGTAGGGAGTGCAGGGGAATGGAAAAAATGAGAATCAAGATGTGTCATTTTATAAATAAAATATACCAATTAAGTCAATTAAAAAAATAAAACTCAATGGGAAACTATAACAAATCAAGCCAGGCACAATGAAAAATGATCCAGAACATTCAGAAATAAAAGTAGGATCATTCTACCAGGTAAAAAACTAAGAACTACTGAGATGCTTGCTGAAGGTCAAGACAATACACAGAAGAAGTAATTCTTTTGGGCCAGAGATTTAGCTCAGTGGTTCCGGCACCTGCCTCGCAAACGCAGGATCCTGAGTTCGATCCCTAGTAACCACATACAATGCTGGGCGTGGTGACTTACGCCCACCCACCATCAATACCACATACCACAGTGCTGGACATGGTGGCTCACGCCTGTAATCCCAGCACTCGGGAGGCAGAGACAGGAGGATTGCTGAGTTCGCGACGGCTTGCTTGGGCACCATAGTGAGCTCAGAGCCAGCCTGAACTACAAAGTGAGACTCTGTCTCAAGAACAACAACAACAAAACTTCTATCTTTGTCATGCCATCAAGTTTCTTCAGCCTTCCAACATGGGCTTGCACCAGTGACTACATAGTGAGCATCTTTCCAGGCCTTCATCGTCCAACTATTACTGGATCCTCTGGCTCCCCAGCACACAGATGGCCATTTTGGATTCTGCCACCTCTGAATCTGCAAACAGGCCTTGTGACTCCTCCACCTCTGAATCTATAAGCCTACCTAATAAATCCCTTTGTATAATTGTACATATATTTTAAATTGATTCTATTCCTTTAGAGAACCCTAAATTCTATGGATGTGATATATTTTCCTCTTATAAATTGCATATTTGATTATGCTTTTTATATTTCAACTTTTATATTCACAAAGCATACTTGCTAGTAATATTTCTGTTCTTGCTGTTCTTTTTTTATTTTCAAGGTCCTATCTAGATGTGTAAACTACTTTGTGAAGTAATTCCTTTTCTAATCCCTAAGAGAAATTTTTACAACTTTGAAATGATCTTTTTATTGAAAGTTTTACATAAGTTATGTTTCTCTATATTTTATTATAAAAAGAGTAGAGTGTTGCATTTTTTTCAACAATTATAAAAATTCATGCTATTTTGTGTTATTTTTCTAGGAGCACAAATTTTTTTTTTGAGACAGGGTCTCACTTTGTAGTTCAGGCTGGCCCTGAGCTCACTATGTAGCTCAGGCAAGCCTCGAACTCAGCAACCTCCTGTCTCTGCCTCTCGAGTGCTGGGATTACAGGCATGAGCCATCATGCCCGGCATAGGAGCACAAATTTATTGGTGTAGATAACCTGCCATTTCACACAAGACCAGTTGAAAACCAGGGAATAAATGATCTATATCACAACACAAAGTTAGTAAAGTCTTTAAAAAGTTAAATATTTTGAAATTGTACTTTTAATTAATATCTCTTGAAAAACGTGCCTAAAGAAAACTATAAAAATCTGATGTTCCAGGGCCGGAGGGTTAGCTCAGTGGTTCCGGTGCCTGCCTTGCAAGCGCAAGGACCTGAGTTCAATCCCCGGTAACCACATATAATGCTGGGCGTGGTGGCTCACGCCTGTAATCCCAGCACTCGGGAGGCAGAGACAGGAGGATTGCTGAGTTCGCGGCGGCTTGCCTGGGCACCATAGTGAGCTCAGGGCCAGCCTG